>CM043709.1:38208285-38231532 GCA_023969325.1 Oryzias curvinotus | reverse complement strand
AATAATTTTTAATAAAAGTTAAAAAATGTTACCTTTTTGTCTTCAGACGTTAGAAAATAAGTCCGTTTGAAAACGTTTGGCTGAAAATAGTCAACTATCCTAAAATTATTGGGATACTGCATTTATACCAGTTCCAGAAGCTTAAAACTTGGCTTAACGTTATCTTGGGATATAAATCATTTCTTTATTTCCTCTTTAGAGATTGTTATTACCAGGTATTTCTAACCAGATCGTCTTGCACAGCCATCAAGGTAATAATCCTTGCATTCAGCTATTTTATTATGGGCGGCTATTTTAGGTCAAACGAAAAAAAAAGAACAAATATTTTTTTAACACTTGCATTATAAATTTAAACATATATCAGATTGGTTAAAAACAATAAAATCATATTTTTTTTGTTCACCGTTAACAGGACTTCCAAAGAGGACTATTCATCCTTAATTTATTTCGAGACATCATCTAAGTGTTTGTCTCCTTCATAAAGTTAACGAAAAATAGTTGAAGCATCGTAAAGTAGGTTATTAGCTATTAATGATAATGAGTCTAATAGATTATCATGGTATACGCAACTCTTATGATGCCTCCACCATACTAATGCCTCTTAAAGAATGACCTTATGAGTTTCGAATGTCTTATAAGTCCTAAAAGCATACCAATCTGATATAAACTACAGGGTCAAATTCATTGCGACTCAAAACTTTGTAAATTGGAAAGAAAAAATTTTATTTTTGTAAATAATTTTAAATTAAACGACCAAGGTTTTAATTTTGACATGACTATTATCAAACTATTAAAAAGCCGATATCGACGTTTTACTTCATGAAAGTAATTAGTTGGCTTTTCATCATTAAAAATGCTTCGGATTTATTTTTTGGCTAGACTTAATGAAGATATTATGGCTATTTATTCTTAAGAAAAAAAGTATAAAACTCTATCCAATTATTTTTAAGTAAAATAGATGAAGTTATTTTATTAATTTACTTATTTAAATTAGTCTCTTTTAGCTATAAAGCCACTTTAATCACATGTGCTTGATAAACACAAAAAATGGATTTACACAGTTAAGTTTAAATGATAAGCGAAATTGTCAAGCTTGATTTAAACAAAAAACACAAAGAAGTATTTCTAAGAAAAAAAAAACAGATTGATCGTTTACTTGATCAATCTAAACCAAAAACCATTTAAATATGAATAAGAAACAAGGCTTTAATGAAAATATTACATTTCGAACATGCGCATTTCAGTTTTTGGATGGCGGAAACCTTAAACCTGCCTTTGCCATACATTCCTTCTGTTCCTATTACATCTTTTGATCAAAATGATCAGCTTTTCGACAAACAAGCACTTTTTTCTTCAAATACAAATAAATTTAATGAAGGGATAAAATCTTTTGATTTTTTCAACGATACATTGCTAGTTACGAACAAAAATAGTGTTTACATTTTAGAAAAAGATGTGTGTGAGGCTATTGATTTTGACTATCCTGTACTATTTATATATATTTTTAAAAAATTATCGAACGATTTGGCTTTGGCTACTTTTGAGAATTTCCTTATGGTTATCGACTGGAAAAAAAGTGTAAAATTGTTCACAATTCCTATCTGTGAATATTTGGATGTAAATGAAGCCATATTGCGAATATTTGTTGCCGAAAAAGAAAATAGCTTCGATTTGTTAATAGAATTCGGCGATAAAAGTGGGCTTATATTTTGTAATTTAACTCTCAATGATTTGTATAAGCTTAACAAAAAGGATGGAGTCTTGGAAATCGCACGCTCAGCTCAAGCTATTCAATTCGAGCACATTTGCTCATTAAACTATGTTTATAACGATAATTTGGCTATTTTAGTACTTTCAACTTTTTCTACTGAATGGGAGTTAACTTTGCTAGTTCATGAGTTAAATGAATTTGGCTACAAAGAAAAGGATTCAATAGTAACCAATAGCATTTTTTTCGAAACCAATATTTCTCCTATTAAATTCTTAGCTTCAAATTGCCTTACTTACTGCGCTTGCCTCTCGCAATGTGGAAAACTTGCTCTGGGTCTATTTCCACATCTTGTCTTTTATTATATACACTGCTGTGCTGTAGAAGATTTTTCATTTTGTTTCTATAATGAAGAAAAAGGAATTGTCATCAAGGAGCTTCAAAATATTTGTGTTTTTTCTTTACCTGAAATGATTTGCCTTTTTAAACACGAAATTAGTTCAAATAGTCTTACATATAATTATTACCCGTTTATTGGTTATTCCTTTCTAGATTACACTTCTCTCGATAATAAATCCATAACAAATATTTTTAAAATATATAAAACTACTGTCGAAGCTCGTTTTATTTGGTTGATGAATTTAAAAAAATTCGAGACCGCTCAAGCTTTAGCGGAAAAATTTGGACTCAATACTGATGTTTTATATCAAAAATGGTTATTGTACATTTTAGACCTCCTTAAAGATAACAGTGATGATCAGACCTTGTTTCAAACCCTGTTAGAGGTAGCTAAAAGTACAATAATTGATAAGAACCTTTCCGATCTTATTTTGGATCTTGAAATTAAGAATATCCAAAACACAATTCTTCTTTATTCTATTGTTGCATTGAAGGGAGAGACGTTTGGTTCTTTGTTCAACCAATTAGTTCATTTTTGTAATTTAGCACTTTTATTAACCGATTTTACCGTATCAGACAATGTTTTTTATTTGACTACATTCAAAAAAATATTAGTCAATTATGATCTTTCTCCTTTAAGCGAAATATATTCACATTTGAGGAAAAAAGGTTACCCACTTCTTGTTTCGGTTGTTTTTAAATATTTTTCATTTTTAATAACACCGAAAGATTTCATTGAGGTCGTAAAATTCGTTGATATCTTATTTGAAATGGTTGATGAAATTGAAATCGACTATTTTTGTTCAATTATAGGTCACGATATCATTGGTTGGATCCTTCAAAATATTGAAATAACTTGCAATTTTCGTCCTCATCCATCAGAATTAGTCTGCCAACATTTGTTTGAAAAAATCATTTTTATTTTTAAGCAACATCACAAGGAAGGAAAGATCAATCACATTAATGGTATTTACCAGATATTTAATATCATTGGGTCTTTGCTCGATTCATGTGAGAATTTTTCTTCGGATTGTTCTAAAATGAATTTAACACCTGGACAAATGTTGTGGTTGCACCAAAATATTTATAGCTCATTCTTATTAGCCAATTCATATCTATCAAAGCCCAATTACTTTTGGTGGGATATTTTAACTACCTTTAACTTTGAATTAGAATCCACATTTTTAAATGTTTGCTTCCATTTTTGTTTAATTTATTCTTCAATCGTTAGAATTAAAAGTGTTATGACCATCTCTGACATTAACATTGACATTTTATCAAGACTTACCCCTGGACTATTCATTCAAAAATTATTTTCTAACTTTTTTGAATTAAATCAAGCTGCAAAATTTTTTGAACAAATATTCTTAATTTGCAACCAATACTCATTTTCATGTGATTCACTTTTGTTGGATTATTTTCAAACATTACCAAACCAATTTCATTTAAGTCCTGATCAATATAAAATGATCGAAACTAAACTAATTGTATTTATTCAGTATGTGTCAGATTCTAATATTTTTGTTCAATGCTGTATTTTACTTTTAAAGTGGTGCATAACACCTCTCAGTTCATTAGTGCAAGAATTCTTCCAAAATGAGCAAAACATGAACATTACTTCACCTGAAATAAAAATTAATCTTGATATTCTTAAAATAAAATCTACTTTAAGTTCTGTTGGGCTTGACTCAGATTTTTCCGTTTTATTTTCACTTGGCGTAAATTCTTATTTACCTACTATACTGTCAAAATACGCTAATCTGTGTCTAAAATCTACTCAAAAGTCTCCATCAGACATTATTAAAGAACTAGAGCTTATTTCTAGCATTCATTCCACCTTTCCAATTTCAGAAATATATTTCATATATGCTAAAGAACACATCCTACATACACACTCGCTCTCTAAAGATTTTCTTCAGATTATTTTCTCCCTTGAGAAACAAACTCAGTACTCTGTCCTAATAAAAATCTATGAAATGTCAAAAACATTAATGTCATTACGCCATGAAAATTTTTGGGTGTTTGATACCTGTGTATCTTTGAACCATTCCCATAAACCATTTTTCGTCGATTCTCTCTTTAGCATTGAACTTGAAGCTTTATTTTTATCGTGCAAACGACTTTATAAGAAGTTCAAGAGTAATATTCCTTGCCACAAAAGCAATTTAACTGATAATGCTGAACAAGGGCAAAAGTTTCAATTCGATATTTTGCTTCTTTTAAAAAATCAATCAAAAAATCAATTACTTATTTATATTCATCAGCTGATAACAAATTTCATCCTAGTTGATGTTAATAATATTACCATACATAATCTTAAAGAAAGTATCAGCGATGTCAGAAAAAATCTTGGTTGGTGTTTGAAACACTGTAATTTTTTAAAAAATTTTATTTTCTTACATTCAGTATTTTCATTTGCCGAGTGGCTTAGTATTTCAATCCTGAGAAAATCACTAGCTATCAAATCTAGTCACATCTTAAACTCAAAACTTTGCTTGACACTCAAACAACTCATTTCAGTTTTATTTGACCGATCTTCTTTGCCTAAATCTGTGCCATTTTTGGATGGTATAATTAACCAATTGTTATCCGAAGGACTCTTACCTCAAGCCATGAGATTAGCTTATTTTATTCCTTCAACATTGGAAAGGCAGTTATTAATAGAAAAATGTGCTAAAGATATGATAGCCGTTCACCCAAAATCACATTTTGATTGTGTGCATATTCTCCCTCCATTTTCTGTTCTAACTGATCAGGATATTGTCTCAACTGTAAAAATCCTATTTAAAAATTTTCAACGAACTAGATTGATAAAACTTGGCAATATCGGGGTGTGTTTGTCTTTTCTTAATTGCGATGAGTCATTGTTCCATCTAAGTGAGAATTTTATCAAGCATGGTGCTTGGAAGAGCTTGCTAATGCAGTGGTCAGGTGAAGAGAATATACCCCTTACAACGCACATTGGCCGTGGGGAAGTTATGAAAGCTTTATCGATTGCTGCAAAAACGAGTTTACTCTTCGAAAATATTTCCTTTCATCCCAAACTATTGCGATCCCTGTCTCAAGCATTTAACATTCCGTTTTGTCATATTTTAAAAACTTATTTATTTGGTATTCTTGCAACCTTCTGTTTTTCGTCTGATTTTCGCCCAATCCCAGATAATTTCATTTGGCTGTTGACCTCCATTCAGAATGACTTCACTTGGGAATCTGATATCGCAACCTTATTGTTAGATATACTTTTCTCTATTCCGTCATACTTTTACGATCTAATCGTTCAAATAGCCCTCACTCTGTCATACTTTGCTTCGAATATTGATGAAAAAAAGCAAACAATCATTAAATTTTTATGTTTAAAAGGGGAAGAATTAGCATCTTTCTTAAATAATTATCATCGATCTTTTTACCCAACGTCTCGTGAAGAAGTTATTTTCAATGAGCAGGCAGAAAAAGTACTTTCTTCTCTTTCAAATTCTCAAAGAAAAACAAATCTAGACAATCAAAACTTTATTAAAACCGCATTTTTAAAGATCTCGAGAGATCGTCTTCCTCTTACTCTTCTTATCGGTAAACCATGGGAGGTATTTTTTTCATTAAAAAATTTTATCTATTTTTCGTACAAAATAATTTAAAATATTATTACTCATTCTCCATCTTTTTTATTTTCTTTGCAGAATTAATTTTGCGATATTTTAACTGAGAAAAATCATTTTACGAATAATTATTATAAAAGCTTTCCTTTATCAACTCAATTCAGATAAACATTTTTTTGGTTCAAATTTAACTATTATGTAGCTTTATATTAATTTAATAAAAAACCATTTACAAGCTGAAATTTTATTGAATTAAAACGGATTACTTTTTTTACTTACCCTTTGTAAAATTTCAATCTTGATAGTAAGTCAATTTTTTATACCTCGAAAAGGTGTAAACACAAGCTTTTTTTAATCGATAAACTTTCTTATTTACATTTTCAAGCTACCTAAGACCTTAAAGTTTAAAGATAAAGATGCTAATTACTCTTTGGATTTAAAGCTTTTTTTAATTTTGGCTCATTCAAATCAAGATGTGATTCTAATACCTTTTTCCATTTCTCCACAATTATAATCCTAAAATGATCCAGTCCATATCCCATATCTTTGATAATTTTTTAAATTCCATCAAAATAGAATACTCGTAACAAAAATTTTCAAATATAGTCATAAAAATCGTTACATCCGCATAATCGATTTACTATGCATTAAGATAAGTCAGTAGCATTAATACTTTTACAAAAAATAGTATTCTAATATCTTACTGGGTGCTTACAACATTGTACTACCCTCCGTTTGTTGCTCCCATAATTTAATTTTGTCGGGCAGTTTTATGGTATATTCAGATTGCTGGATATTTTATTACTGTGTATAGATTTACATCCCATGGTTAAATTTAAATAATCAATTGTTTTCTTCCCACCCTTTTCTTTTTTTTTGAAAGATTCGTTTATGGTTTTAAGTTCATGATATTCGATGAAAACATTATTAATATTTTTCCTTATCAAAATCATGACAATCATTTTTGATACTCTGGGCATCTATTAATTCTCGCTTATTCTAACTTTCTTTCCGTCCCACCAACAATAAATTTTATTTTTATCATATTTTTATTAACTTTTTTTAAACTCGCTTCAATAATTCCCTGACTCTCCTCTTTCATCTCAAGATTTTAAGCAGCTTATTATTTATCCAACGAGATATATCTTGTTCTATTTGTTTTCTTCTCAATAACATTTCCTTCAAATCAGCTTTGATACACTTTATTCATGGTTATTACTGGCCTACAGTTAAATGAAGAATTCTAATGACATTTTTTATTGCCTTCAATTGAAACATGAAATTAAACAATTTTATAAACTCTAAAATGAATTCATTAAATGCATGAATAGAATAAACTGCCAACTACTAATTCTTTTACACCATAACATTGTTTCTTATGGCATATATTTTCTCCATCTTTCTTATTCAATTTTTCATTTGCAAAATAATTCATGAAAAATTTTATCTAAGTTATGGTTTGATATATTTATTCATCTTCCTAAAATCAATGGTTGATTTATGGTCATAAAAATCCCTTTTCATTCTTAATCGTTGAGATCTCTTTTATGTTGAAACTCCAAGCTGTTTGAGTTCGGTCTTGCAACCTCTAATTTTGAGTGGACTCTATTTGAACAGACTAGGCTTCATCGGGTAATTGTTTCGTTTTATAGGTTTCTGGGCAGACTCAAAATCCTTTTTAATTTCCCACTTCGGTTTGGGAGCTGTTTTGATAGACTTACCTTTTGATATCCTAAAATTTTTGAAAAATAGTCTTTTTTTAGCCGTTGATTCTTAAAATGCTTTTTTTGGTATTATTTTTCAATCAGTCTTGTTTTTTTATGAAACCACTAAACTCTAACTTTACTTTATAAATATCTTTGTTAATAAAAAAAAATCCTTTTCTTTGGTTAGAAAGCACCGTCATGAAACCAAATATTTTATCCATTATAAATTTGATGAAAGAATTCTAATATTTTGACAATATTTTTTTGGTTGTTATTTTAACCTAAAAAACATTCGTTTCTATTTTTCGTTTATAATTTCTTTTTACTCTATAAAACTGACACTTGATGTCGTTTTAATCAGAGTTCAAGTAGGTTTTGTCTTAAACATTTTAAAGAGGTTTCCCATGGATAGTACTAAACTAATACAGACCTAAGACTCTGGTATCCTTTGCTTTTAACTATATCTTAGCTTTTGAGATATTTAGCTGTTTAATAGTTTTAATTTTTGAACGCAGCCTTATCTTTACGTACACAAACAAAACACATTTTCTGAAATTTTACACTTTCTCTCACGATTCAATAAGCATTATTTTCACATTAGTTTTATTTTTTAATTTCTTGAATTAAATTGTTATTGCTCAATTTCGAAAAGAGCGTTCAATATGGAACCTCTTTTTGAATTGTTTTAACAGTTCTTTGAGCTCATCACTTGTTGCGCTGTTCTGTTTTTTGGTTTATTTTTTTTTATTTTTTTAATGCCGAATCGTTTTCTTGAAAAAAATTTTTTCTCTTAGTTTTTTTTAATCTCATAATTTATGCTCTTAAATTAATTATCCTTCAATTTATTGTTTGTTTTGTTATCATTTTTATTAATATGAAGGTTTTACAGGAAGAACTTGACTGTTTCAATTATCACCAACTTTTACCTTTAGTGAATATATTGTCGTTAAATCCTGATCATTTTTTGTACACTTCGATAGTTGGAAGTGTTAATAAATTTTATTTTCATGTCCCTCAAAATTTATCTATTTCGATGAATCACCAACATTTAATATATAAAAGTGTATCTGAATTACTATTATGGAATATTTTACACAAATTTTTAGAAGGCGTTGTCAATGTGAATTTGGCCATTAGAGCAGCTACACAAGTTGGTCATTTCTTCTCAAAACTTAAAAAACTAAATAATTTGACTATAATGCAATGTTTGGTTCAAGTATTTGAGTGGTCTCAATCTAAAATTAAAAATACTATCAAATACCAGTTGAGCGAGAACAGCGAGATTTTGTCAAACACTATTAGCCTAGAAGTATGTCCAAGCGAACAGAGCATCAGTGACTTGAGGAAATACTACGAAGATACCATCTTAGTTTGGCGAGTTACAAAAATCGAACGTTTTATGATCGAGCACGGATTTAGTTCTAATACCTTTCAAGAACACTTAATTCACCCAAAACGTTTAGTTGCCTCGATACTCGATACTCTACAGCCGCTCCGTTATGGCACATCCTCTTTTTACAAAATATGCCAAGATATCGCATCCATTAGTCCAAAAATAAAACTCGACAAAGTTTTTAATGATATCATCCTCGATTGGTTGAGACAGTCTCCTACAGTCCCATGCTTTAAAAAAATTTCTAACTTGTTTTTTTCAATTCTTGAATATCATATGTCCAAAAACTCCCCTAATATTACTTTAGACTTAACTCACACTGAAATCGATTCTATTATTTCCATCCTACTCAACGCTGTCAACCATCATCCCACTCAAACCGATCTATTTCATTCAGGTGAGACAAACGGCGACTCTTTTAGCCCTAAATATCAATCTTATTTTTGTCTAACAATTTTTTTCACATATTTAAATCATTACAACATTAAATTTCCAAATTTATTCGATTTTGATAATTTAAAAAAATCGTTCCTCCAGTTTTTGCATTTCAAAAATTCCGTGGCAATTAACGCTCCTTTAAAGCAGCAATTATCTATCCTCAACTCCCAAGAGCAGTTATTCTTCGCTGAAATCATGGATATTCACGACAAAGATTACTACAAATTTATCTTGTCATACATCAGAGACTTTAATCTCTCTTCACCAGAAATTTCAAAACACCTTTCCTTGACCGATTCAATTTCATTCTCACTTCTAGAATCAAAATTCATCATAAAATTGTTACTTTACCTCGAGTTTGTCAAATTACTAAAATTAGACAAAAAGGCGCCACGTTCCTTCAACTTTCACATTGGATTAACTTCTGCGAAAATCTCTTCTCCGTTAATGAACCCGATAATTATGAAAATGAATACTTATTTTTGCTCATAAAGTATTATTTAAACCAATTTTAGCTGCAAGGAATTGATCGATCATATTCTGCACATCTATCCCTCCCAATTATTTAATTCCCCAATCGGAGTCATACTTTTATGTTTAAAGTCATTTCATTTGAATTCTAATCCAATTGAAAACTTCAATTTTAATCTCAAAAACTGCCAAAATCCACCACAAAGCGAACTTCTTAAATTTATCAGTGAAAAAATTTTGCATTCGCTTAAAAGTTAATTTTTTAAACCTCTTGTATTATTTTACCCTTAATGAACCCCCAAAGAAAATCCATCCTTTATATTTTTTTCTTTGAAATAACCCATTAATCGATTGCTGACTTTATTTTTCCTTCACGACTAAACCATAAAACTAAATTTTTCAAAATTTAAACCCATCTTTTATCTTCAATGTTTCTCACAGTTCCCTCTTGAGGTGCCAATTGATATATCATTTACTTCTACCCAATTAAAATTTACTATTTCAGTGTTTCATACTCTCCAGGCATAATTAAGACAATCCGTAAATAACAAAAAAACCCACAAAATTACCACAAAAATTCCAAATTTAAAACAACAATTATTAAATTACTACAAGAACGTATAAGATACCAAAAACACAGTTAGCTTTACCACAATGATGACTTACTTAATCAACAACCGCTAAATTATTACCACCACAAACGCTAAATTGCTACAACGACCTTTAGCTGACCACAATTACATCTATACGCACCAAAGACCGTTTAATTTCCACAACGACTGCTTTAACCTAACCACAGCTAACTTATCATAAGAACAGCTAAATTACCTCAACAACCACAATGTTACCACAAGAACAGTAAAATTACCTTCTCAACCACTAAATTATACCTATGTCAGACGTACGAATGACAAATGGCATTGTCTCCATTTGCATGACTTTATTACAGTTAAAATTCAGTCATGACTATGAATAAAATCGTCTTGAATTTAATTTGTTATTCTTAAATACAGTAAAAACTTTGGTAATAATTTATCGGACTCGATCGATAAATGTCCCTTGGTGTGTTCATATTACGTTAGGCTTTATTTAAAAAAATTCTAATTATTTTATGATTTTTTTCCAAAAATTATTTTATTGTTTTTGCTTGTTTATTTTGAACAAAATATTAATGTAATCGATGTATTATAAAACCGTAACCAACATAACCATATCTGCTTACAAGGAGCTCCTGGTTATCGTTACGCTGTTGCATAAAATAAGAGTCAATTGGCGGTATCGACCGCCTTACAAAACCATTTGTGGCTGAAGCAGTGAGATTAATCAACAATAAATTGAAATCAACATGGTCATTTCAAATATCAATTTATTTTTATTAAACATGTTGAATTTACAACAAAAAAATGAATCGTAAAGAATGTTTGACTAACCCGCATTGTAAAAATTTGGGCCGAAAATCGTTCGACGGTAGCATGACATTGCTGTATTTTTATCGATCAACCTAAAGCAGTTTCAGAAAGGAAAGTAAAGGGAATCATGGATTAACTCGAGCGACACAGAGACCAAGGTGGGACTTTAAAAATTCGTTTAAGACTCTCACACACGCCCAGGAATATCTAAGTGGTTAGGAACGAGTCTGAAAAGGGGAAAAAATAGTTGTACAAGATGGTTCGAAAAAAGACAGCCATGATCACGTGTCAAAGAAGAGGAACTATGATACAATGGCCGAACTCTGAGAAAAACACTTAAGATCAACGGAGTGAATGAACTAAGATAAACAAGGAAAGGTTATTATTCTTATTAAATGTCACAAAATATTCAAAATTCATTTTTAGAGAACTTTGAGTAAAAATAATCGTCATTACCAAGTCCACATGATAATTCAATATTTTTATCGAAGTCAAATAATTTTGAGATCATTACAGGGTTTACACCCATATTTTGACATCTTACGGACCAATTTTGACATCTTACGGACCAATTTTGACAAAATATTTTTTAACCCATAATGACTAATAATTTTATATCAGACGAACAAAGGCAAAGAATACTTGAGGCATATCTAGATGGAAATACAGTTTCTGATATATCTAGAATTATGAGATATAAGCGAACAACAATTTATGCAATAATCAAGGCATATTATACGACAGGATCAGTTAAAATAAAGCAGAAGGGTGGTGTGCGTCGTCAAGCTTTAACAGATGAAAATAAAGCACAAATAAAAGAATGGATAAATGATAATTGTAGCTTAACTCTACAAAATTTAAAAAAATGTGCTCTGACATATTAAATATAGAAGTTGGAACGACAACAATAGCATCATGCATTGATGCATTTTCATACAGTTTTAAAAGAAGTGTACTGATTCCAGAGCGCAGAAATTCTGAAAGTGTAATTTTTTCAAGATTAAATTACGCAGAAGAGTTTATGAGTACAATTAGCTCTGTTGACGAAAGCAAAATATATTATCTTGATGAAGTTGGTTTTAACGTTTCTATGCGTTCAAGATATGGGCGTTCGTTGGTAGGAACTAGTCCGATTCATGTTGTTTCAAACATACGCACAAGAAACATATCAGTCTGTTGTATAATGAATAAGGAAGGTATTTTTGATTATGAAGCTCAAACAAGGGCATACAATACGGCTTTTTTGAAAGATTTCATTGAAAAGGTTATAGGAAAAATGTCTTCTGAAGGTGTTACAAATGCAGTCTTCATTATGGACAATGTATCGTTTTATAAGTCTCCTTTGATTGAAAATTTAACAATTCAAAATAGGCATAGACTTATGTTTTTGCCACCTTATTCTCCTTTTTTAAATCCTATCGAAAATATGTTTGCCAAATGGAAACAATTGGTAAGAAAGGAAAGAATAGCATCCGAAGACCAATTACTAAGATCTATTATGGATATGTCTACTTTAATTTCTTCAAGTGATTTCAATGGATTTTATCGAAATATGTTGGGCTATATTGTTAGATGTCTTAGAAAAGAAGAAATTTATAATTAAAGATTTATTAATTTTATAGCGTATTTTTGCTTTTATTTTATACTTCAGTGTTTAGTTTTCAGTATTTTTATGAATTTTAATTTTATTTATTTGTCAAAATTGATCCGTAAGATGTCAAAATTGGTCCGTAAGATATCAAAATTGGTCCGTAAGATATCAAAATTGGTCCGTAAGATGTCAAAATGTGGGTGTAAGATGTCAAAATGTGGGTGTAAACCCTGTATGGATATATCGATTTTTCCTTTAATCTGAAAACTCATTAAACTCTGGGGGTAATTTTTTGTTGATATGCTCACCTAACCGATTGTTGACTCTTAACTATCTTGCGATTTTTGACAAATAATTTGGTGATAGAAGGGCACTTGATTTAATACTCATCCCGAGGTTACCTGACAAATTATGGAATGGATCATTTGATGAGGGCTAATAGGATGAATCAAAATATGAATCAACGCTCATTGAACAATAAGAGGGGATCTTATGAAGGGAAAACAAGAGGGAGCAGAATTATGGAAGTGAAGAAAAGAAATTAAGACAGAAAAAGATTGTGGAATTTGGTTTAAGAATATTCATGAAAAATGATGAGAGGAAAAAATGGTTCTGACTTGACCAGAACTTCCGATTAATTTATAGAAGGACAAAAAATTTAAAAACTGGAAGAGTAGAATTTTTTACATGATGGAAAGGTTTTAAGTTTATTTTTTACATTGGTTGGTCATAGTTTTAATTACAGGTTTTCTGAAAAGCCAACAATACCAGGCTTCTTGTGCTTCGTTTTTTGGGTAATTCCTGGAGTGAGCGGAAAAAATGGTCGTGGAATGTTCAATCATAAATCATAATTTTTAAGAAATACTTGACCGTATGCCTGTGTTGTCGAAAGGCATTTGCATTTAAAATGTCTTTAAAAAGTTACACTCCTCAACATTTTAAGAGTATTTAAAAAAATACTTGTTTTTTGTTCAAATTAAAAAATTCATCAATGCTGAAACAAAATATTTTTGACAGAAGAGTGCTTTGGCTGCTTAGATGAGTAAGTGGTTAACTGGATTAAAAAAATCAGAGAGTGTATTTTGGCGCTAAATTTTTTGTTTTTTAACAGTCCAAAAAATAAAACAGTGGGCTGATAATTTTTTTAAGTTAATAAATTCAGAGAGAATATAAATTGTCAGAAGACAAAGTAATTTTATATTTTTAGTTTATCAAATATAAGAAAAAATTTCTCGAATGGGAAAAATGTAGAAATTTGTGGAAACATCTTTTAAGAATTAACCATAAGATAAAACTATTAAGAATCTGTTGGAGTGCAAATATGTTCTTTTTGACTGCTCAATGAATTGATATTATTTTTATTTCATTTATTAATTCATTGACAATTTTAAGCGCAAATATTCGCTAAACCCAAATGAATGGCGAAAAATTCAAATTGTGTATATAAACAAAACGTGCTAAAATGTTTTAAATTTTTAATATTGTATTGGGTTTTTTTGAAAGCTATATTTTATTATACTTTTTATGAGTCAAGGTACAGTGGATTGTTGGGATGTGAAACCAGAGGAACTTGGTAAATTAAAAGTGTCACAAGTGGAAAATAGTACAATCATATTAAATAAGACGGATGGGGTTATACGTGAAAAAAAAAGAATCTTAACCATGTCAGTTTAAATTTAAAAGAAACATATTCGCGTTAACTGAAAACAAAAAAAACTGTTCCAAATGCACTTGCGCCGTTTAATGTGGTTTATGAAATTTTAGTACCTTAATAAAGATTCACAACAATAAAGAAAAGATTGTAAGACTTAATAGATGTTTTCTGTCCTTTGTATCTTTGGAGTAAAATGAAATAAAATAGTGTTCCTCCAAAAAAAAAATTAAATTTTTTCCTAGTTTTAAGTTTTTGAAGATGCTGATGAAAAAAAAGTATACAACTTAAAAAAAAAAGAGTGGTAAGTCACAAATTATTGAAGTAAAAGTGTAAAAAAACAATTAAACAAATGAAAATTTTGAAATTCAATAAAATAAAAAAAAATAAAAGTCATAATAAAAATGAAAATTTTGAAAGTGGTTAGATAATTTAACACCATTAATTACGTGAGCAGTCGCAATTTAATATATGCATTTTAAAACGAGAGCAATTAACACCGTTACAAATACTCTAAAATTCCCTTTTTTCGACAAAATAACCCATATTAATATTCATTCAAGGAACGTACATACTCACACAACTGACTCCTGCTACAGTAAGATATTACTAAAATTTAGAACATTTAACCAAGAATATATATCTTAAACCAATTACTATGAAGTTTATATATGAAAATAATTTTAAATGTTTATTTTTATTAGAAATGTTTACTGGTTACGATTTTTGTAAAATTAAGCAATAAAATTGTGCATAGCTAAAGCTCTTCAAGAACCTTTAACTCTTATTTACCCATTCCACAAAGCTCCACTTAGCTATCGTTTTAGAGGAGAGCATGCTCTTCGAAGATATCCTAACGGTGAAGAGCGCTGTATTGCCTGTAAACTTTGTGAAGCTATTTGTCCTGCACAGGCAATAACAATCGAAACTGAGGCCCGTGAAGATGGGAGTCGTAGAACAACCCGTTATGATATAGATATGTCAAAATGCATTTATTGTGGTTTTTGCCAAGAGGCTTGCCCCGTTGACGCAATTGTTGAAGTTCTTTTTACTGTTTTAACTTTAGGGTCCAAATTTCGAATATAGCACTACTTCTCGGGAGGAGCTTGTATACAACAAAGAAAAATTGCTATCTAATGGAGATAGGTGGGAAGTCGCAATCGCTCAAAATATTGAAGCTGATACTTATTATCGTTAAAATTATTTTAGTTTAAATAAAAATGAACATTTTGTTCATTATTTACTTTTCGAAAGTTTCAACCCAAAAGGACCCTACCTATCATGTCTTAATCACTTGGTATAAAACTGTTAAATTTTTTTGGGTCTGTATTAACTTCAGATTGTCTTCCTTAAAAAAAATCACATTTTTATTACTTTACGTTGGTGAAGTTGACCTACTCGGTAAAATATTTATCATTGAATTCCTTTATATCGCCTCCTTTCACTTTTATCTCATAATTTTTTAAATTTAAATCCATAAATCTTTTAAATGTAGAAGGATTTCACTGCCAGAAAGAACGAGTTTATTCTTCTTGTACATTCCAGCACCGTACAATCAGAAAAAATTCTTTTAGTATCATAACATTTTACATGCATTTTCATGATTTTTATTTTCAAATTATTAAACACATCTAATCTTTTCTTTCCTTCTTTCAGCAAATCAACAGGTTTGCAAAGTAACCAAACCTTTTACCTTACTCTTCTTAACATTAAATAAATCTAATTTTCTCTTTTGTTTTGAGGGGTATATTTTTTATAAAACAACACCAATTTACTTTAAGCCTCAATCTCTTGTTAGTTTTATTTAAGGCTAAAATAATTGGTATTCTCGTTCCAAAATAACATTTTTTTCATTAGGTCTATTTATAACCACTAAATTTTCTATCTTTAATTCAATCATTTACATGATGTTCAATTATTACAGTTCAAAATTAATAAAATCCCAATTTTTTAAATAAGGGACGGCCATTTTTTTCTATAATTTAAACAATTGAGTAGAATTTGGTGATACTTAATTTTATTTTAAAAAACCAAGGAATTTTGAATCTGACACTAAAAAAAATTAATTTTAGGCTTTTTTTAATTAAGCCATCACACTTCAACATATTGTTGAAGTCTCAGTTCTTAACTTTCGACTGCTAGATTTTACTTATTTTTTTAATTTTACACATTAACTGAACCATTTTTAATTTGAAATATACATGCTCATATTTTGGTGAAATTTTCATTTAACGTTAAAGAGTATCATGTGACCTAGGATTATTATTTGTTTACTGCTTCTTTATTTAGAGATTGTAAAAATATTGTTATTAGATCACACTATCTTGTCAAAACTCAGTTTTCTGACTTATTAATTTTTTGACTTTAAAGATGCTTTAATTTTGTATCGCCAATTCTAATTCTTGGCTCAACACAAAAATTTATTAAAAAAGTAATGCTGAAACAGAATTTAATTGGGTTACGTTTGGCCAATTTACGCAAAAGTTAATCCTTTTTTTAACATATTGTAAGTAAACTCAGTTTCCAACATGCCAAAGCCTATCACTCTTAGGATGATAGAAATATAATTCTTGCGCTCTTAATATCAATTCATCAAAAACAGTTTATTATCTTTCAGTACAAAGAGAACATTGCAAATCTCCTTATATTGAGTTTGTTTTAAATACATTGGTTTTCCAATTTAAAATCCCTTTTTAATTCTTACAAGAAAAAGTCTGGTGATACTTAAAAATTTTCTAATTTCACAAACAATTCGTACAACAAAATTTAACAAATTCCTTTTTAAAAGTATTTTGGCTATTTTTAAACTGCTCAGATTCTTTGATTACCTTAGTTAAATCAATTTGAGAAGGCCATTTTTTAAATTGTGTTTTTCTAATATCCTCTTTTATGAGAAATTCAAATGTTGGCTGTTGTAAAATTTAAATTACACAAGCCATTTTTTTGTAGGTTTGAGTGTACACGAATTTAGACGAAATCTAACATATGCGCTTCATACCACTATCCGCCTTCCTTATCAATTCTATCGATTTTCCAAGACAATTTGTTTTTTAGTTTAATTATCGGTGATTAACCTTTTTTTAGAATATCAATTAAATGACCATGACTCTTCGTTTATTAAGGCAGTCCCTTTTTTAGCAAGGATATCTGATTTCCAAAAATCAACTCCGTTAACCGGCGGCGGAATTATAACTTATTCCTGTGATATGTTAATGCTAACATTAATTCGAATAAAATTAATAGATTTAAAATTATTAAAACAGATAAAGAAAAAAAAATCAATTTAATTATTTTTCACTCGCAAATGACCACAACAAAGTAATTTTCATTTTCTTCATTAAAAATCAAGGCTCATGTTTCATAAAATTCAAAAGCGATATTGTATTAAAAACAAAATGGATCATGCAAAAAAGATCAATATTACAATCAACAAAGAGCAAAAACTATCTGGCTTTCTGATCTCCAAGATTGAAGTGAATAATGTATGAAGGCTACAATAGTTTCTTAAGCCTAAGGTCCACCTATAATCACATTTAAACTTCAATGTTATTGCAATTTATTCAAATCTAACTTTCGTATTTATATCTCTTGGATTTGATTTTCGAATAATTGAAAGTGTGTCATTTAAGGAATGTGAGACGGTTAAGGGTGCTAAAAGTTAAAGTAAATCGAATTGTGACATTTTTAACATAATCCGATATTGAGTGAACCTCAACGACTGACTTCAATCAAAGCAGTAGCCATCTAATTCAGGAATTCATCCTTGAAGTATTTTTGATAATAAAAGTTTAAAATAATTTTTTTGTTTAAATAAACGATTTTCGAAGCCATCAAGTTATTAAAATATCGTGAAATATCTTTGAGTTCAGAATGTAAAATGAGGTGATAATAATGTAAATCCATTCACCATTTTGTTACGATGTTTTAATTTTTCTGATCAACATTGACCGTGACTTGTTAATTTTTTAATCAAGTCCCATAATAATGGAGTAATCAAGGAATTTTTCTTTTTAGATTTCTTCTGCTACAATTTATCAAATATTTTCTGGTCATTGATGCTAAATTTGCTGATCTTTAGGCTTTATAAAAAATAAAAAAGTCATTTCGATGAAAAAAATTACAGGGCGTTGATAGCAAAAATGATGGGAAAATAATTTTAACGGAAAAAATGAAAAGGAAAATATAAACACAAGTGAGAGTTATTAAAAATGGTATAATTTAAGTTTTAAATTTTATGCGCATGCATATAAATACAAGCCTTAATTCTGAACGAGTAGTCCGTTATTAATCTTTCCAAATCTACATTGAAAATTGTAGAATTACATTGAGTAGTATATATCATTAAATTAAGTAATTTTTTTACATTTGTAGTCTTTCAAGAACTCACCTTATGGCGATTAGTTATAAAACAGATATCATAACTTTTTATGATTTAAGTTTATTTGGAATCGTGCTAAATGTAAAAAAAAATCAAAATCCATTCAAAAAAGGGCTGCGCAAAAATAATTATTTTACATTGTCAAGTAGCGTACAGCTACTTAAGTGTTGGTTGGTTTATATGGTTGTTAAATTGGCTTCGATGGAGTTTAAAATATCTTAAAATAGCAACATTTACTACTATTACTTTTTCTAGGTGTTTTTATGTTTTTAATTGAAAGAAAGGTTTGTTTTAATTATTTTATTTCCTTTAAAAAGATGAGAGAAGAAGGAAGAATTATAGAAATTGACGAATCGCTCTTCTATAAACATTAGAATCATAGAGAAATGGGTTTAAGTTTCGGTTAGATCTTTGGAGGGGTAGAATGAGGATTCCTTACATCATGAATACTTGTCTTCATTCGTAAAAAAAGGAACACTCTTTCCGATTGTCGCATAACAAAAAAAATAAACAACATTTCTCATTTTTTATCATAAAAGATAAGCCCTTTATAGTTAGTAGTGGTTCACAAACAAATAATCTAGATCAATGGAAAATCAAAATATGACGTCACGCGAAAAATATTTCCAACACGTGTATTAAAAAACGGACCCAAGTAGATTAGTGACTTCTTTTAGTTTGCTATTTCACATGTATATTTAGAAAAATCGGTGGAAATAAAAATAATTAAAATGAATGATAAATGGGCTGCATATCAAGGAATAGAGCAATTCTAGTCCACTCTATACCAAATGAAACCATTTTAAAACTTCGTTTTCAACAAAATCAAAAAATTCATACACAAAATATCAAGAATTTTTGACCATGGACAAAGCATTGATATTTGTCTACAGTTAAAAATTAAGAAAAATTTTAAACGGTTCTTGGAGAAAATATATGGTGAAAAAACAAACTGGATATCTTTTCACAAAGAATATACAAAAAATAAATAAAATTAACATATCAAACTCCTTAAATAATAGTTTGATTAAAATTAATCATCTTTGCGAAATTCCTCTAGACAATAATGACCTTTCTGAAAACAATTTTTAAAAATCCAAAATTGATTGCTAGGCATGCTCGAAATGCTAAAAGTAAATTGTACCAAAACTCAAGTTAATCTTAGTTAAATTTTAACTAAGTAAAAAATAAAAGATGTAATTTCTGATTAATAAAACATTTTCCCATTTAAACAAGCAGAGACAAGATTTTACGTTCATCACTATATATTATATATTTTATCAATGACGATTGTAGCACGTCTTTTACTTCTATTCTACACACTTAAGTTTTTAAAGTTAACAGAGAGTATTTTTAATTTTATAAGTCTCAGTTCTTTAAACTAAAAAAATGAATTTTTTAATATTATCATTTCAATATCAGCTAATATTGAGCGGGAAACATTGACAGATAACTCTGCCAACTTATACAGGATTATGTCACCCTGGAACCAATCCCGCCTTAATTACCCACTTCTTTGATTCTGGTTTGCAGTAATAGGAACTTTGATTTTTTCTTTGGTTGTTATTGCGTGGATTGAGAATTTACAATAAAATTTTTATTATTGATTTCGCCGAAATAAGCAATATCTAAAGCTTCACCCAGCATTCATAAAAAAAGGATCGGTAGGATTTTAGCAGTAAAAATGCAGATATTCTGAAAAATTACCATATCACGTACCATAATGGGAAAAATACAGAGATTTTGCAAGGACTGAATACAGACCTCAGAAAGTACAAAAGGGTTAGTTTATAAAAAGTGTTTTTGAGTTCTATAATTTAACAATTGAATGTTTTATGATTTTTTGTTGAATTAGGGAAAGATATATGACACCCAAGCGATGCCAGTATATAAAAATCATAATAGAACTTGCATTTTTCCAAAGACGGTTTTCAACATGGGAAGTCATCCATCATGGTTATTATGTTTTTGAGCATGCGACTTTAAGCCATTTATTTATATTTATTTCAAAAATATCTAGGTAATGAATAAGAAGTTAAAAAATTTTTATTATGTATTGTAAAAATTTTGAAATAAAAAACTTCGAGTAAAGGGAAATTTAAGTGTTTCAGATGAACCTATAATACTCATCATAAACAGGATTATGTCAATTGAATTATTCGCGAACATTCTTCCCTCGGATCGGATTTACCAATCAGAAATTTTAATAAAAAGTAAAATTTGAGAAAAAGGTAAATTTTAACAATGAAATAAAAATTCTTCTGGTATATTTTTGTCTTAAAAATAATTTTATAAAATCAGTACAATAAGTTTGTTTGTAACATAAATTTAAGGCGTTTAAGGCGTGAATGTTTTTTTAATAAAGAAAAAAAATAATTTTGAGAAAAAAAGTTTTCATAAAATCGAATTGTAGTTAATTTCTAATAATTGAAATTTAGTGAAGCAAATTTAACGTTAACGCTTGATGTTTAAACAATCAAATATTGATTTACGCCCAAAAATTACAAAAGATTTTCAATCAAAAATTGGAAATTTAAAATTATTTAATTTATTTATCGGATAAAATATCCCTTAGAGGTCGCATGAGAATATTTTGAAATTTAGAATATTTTATTCAATCATCGATTACAAAATATTCCACATCTTAATTAAGACCCAAAACATTTAATTGCTACAAATCATTTATTTTGGAAATGAAAATATTTTAAATAAAATTTTTTTATTTATTTAGATCTAATGATGACGTATTAATCTGGATTAAAGAGTGGATTTTAAGTAATAATAAGATAAGACATGTCTTACAATATTGTCGAATATCCTACAAACATTATTTTTACAGATTTAGAGTTATTTTTCAAACATTTCAACATAAGAAAAAATGACGTCAGAGTTCCTGATGTCATCACACCCACTGCTTATAAAACACTTAGGTGCAAAATCAAGCGAATAAATTTTCTTTAATTTGGGTTATGGATAAAAGTTAAAATTAAGACAGTTGATAAATCAATAAAATGTTCATTGGGATTCTGAAACATGATACCCACCATATTGAGAAAAAATGGAAAAAAATATTGGGGATGAATCGACTTAAGCAATGGTTTTCGGTTGTTGTGGTTCTATGTTTTTAAATATGGCTCATACATACATGGTAGCGAAAGAAGATAAGAAGAAAAGTTATTAACAAGAACTAATAGCAAACCATAGTAGATTCACAAGATGAGATTAAGTAATGATAAGGATCTGGAATTATGATCTAATAATGGAATGAGACATTGTTTAAATAATAGTACATTAAATGAAATAAGTCCATCTCATACCAAATATGACACAGAAAAGTTGAGGATGACTCTTTTTTAAGACAGATAAAATTCCAACCAAAAAATATTTACATAAAGGGGAAAAGAATAAAATTTGATTTTCCATGATTTAATTCACACGATTCGAGTTAAAATTCCAAAAAATTTTAGAAGTCTTGTAAGCTCAGATTTCTCTGCAATATCAGTTTCTTGGGTCTTAGAAGCCATTTGTTAGATTAGGAGAAAAATTAATCTTTTAAAAGTAAACAATGCATTCTTTTTGTGAAAAATTGAAAAGGTCTTATTGTGTCTATGTGGTGTCTCCCAGAAGAAATAGCAATGTTCCAAGCCAAAATATTATAGTGAACAGTTTAAAGGTCTTTAATTTGTGAAAAACATTCTATTAGCGATATATGATTGATATCGATGTTTTGGTTCATTGAAACTTGCTCAAAAAGAATGCCATCGATGTCTTAACTTACAAGAGCCATAAAATTTTTGATTCTTATAGTATAGTTTTTCAAGCACAAAGTAGGATACGAATTTTTTAATAAGGATTTGAAAAAACAAATCAAGATTTTCTTGGAAGTTAAAAGATTAGAAAAAGAGTTAATAAATCATCAAACTGAAATATCAATGCTTGATTCATCCTTGGCCTAACATCTATTGGTTGGGTACCAAGCTTCTCTTTCTAGAGTAAATTTTAGTGAAGTGAGTAGGTTAGGTACTTTAATAGATTGACACGAATAATTTTGTTTACTTTTCACAGTTGAAAAAAATGATTAACACAAACATGTAAAAGTGTTAACTTGACACAGAATCATTGATAAAACAAGGATAAAATAGAAAAAAAAAATTTTTAAATATCATGACCGATAAAGACAATGTGCAATTTTGCAATGAAATTGTAGGAAATTTGATGAGGATAGAATTGTCTGAGGACAGGTTAAACAAAGATAATAAGAGAAATTTTAAGTTGATTTTTGAAATTTTGATAAAATTTAAATAAAATTTTTAAGTGAGTTATTCGAATTCAAATTTAGCAAAAATGTCGAAACAAACAAATTTTGAATGATATGAAATTAAATAATTTAAAACTTCGCCCACAACAAGATTTCTATGATTATCTAAGTAGGTGAGGAAATTTCTATTTATAATTTAAAAAAGTACAATAATGTATGTATCGATTTTTTAAATAAACAATGATTGAGTAT
>CM043709.1:38171236-38207552 GCA_023969325.1 Oryzias curvinotus | reverse complement strand
TGTTTCGTTATTTATAGGAATTCAGTAAAATTTCATTTTCATTGCTCTACAGACACTCGAACTAACTTTATATTATTTCATCACAAGATTATTTTTAAAATGATCACACATCTTTCCTTTAAAATTAATAGCCAACTCTCCTTTGAATTTTCTCAGCATCAAAAATTGTTATGCCATTTAAGTAAAAAATACAATATTCCTTTTCTAAGGTATAAAATTCAATACTTGTTAAAAGTTAGGAGTCAATGCAAATCATTAGCCACTTTTTTTTTATTTTAATACGGAAAATGAAGTATTAATATTAAATTTAAATAAATTTTTAATTTTTTAAAAAAGTGAAAATAAAATAATGGCGGCAATTAATTTTCTAATCAAAACGATCCAAACAGATGCAACTAAATAAATATGTCGTTAAACATCATTGATACGCAATGTTTCAAATTAATTTTTTTCTTTTATTTTTCTTTAAAATTTAAATTATGAATTTATTTTGAAGCTCTTACGGTATCATGCTGCATTGTTTATCATCCAATTAGCTTTATGGATGTTCAATTAGCCTCTCAGTTTTTTGACATTTTTGAATTTTCGCGAATATTTTATCATAACCGGTAAATTTTAATATCAATAATTTGCTCTCTGTTTTTGACTTAATGTGCAAAAACATTAACATGGTTTTTTTACCACATTTTGACCCTGAAACAAAAATTTAATGATAATAAATTTATTTGAATATTAAATGTATTTATTTCATCAAATTTTTCTTCTCCTCTTTTACAGCTAAATAAAAATCCTAGATTTCTTCCTAATTAGTTGTTACATTTCAATACAAGCATGGTTTAGCTATTTTGGATATTCCTTAATAATTCTTTTTCTTTTATGAACACTGGATTCTTGCTATTTGTTTTTTATTGGGAAAAAAGATTTTTAATAGGATTAAGAAAAGTGAATATTTCGCTAAAAACAAACAAAAATGCTCAGAACAAGCTATCAAATTCTCATCTACTTTTTATTTAAAAAAATGAAGATTATCCATAAAAAAATAACCATTATTATATTTTTTTCATTTCGATAATTTTTAGCTAAATGGAATTAATCGATGAATGTAACAGTTTTAAATACCATACTTTTTCTCATATACACAAATAATTCATGACGAATTTTTCTTCAATAAATTGATATTTTTTTATCTTATCAAAAAAACATTATGTATTGCTCTTGTTCCCACCAAAGATCGTTTTCTTCTTGCCCATCGAAATATTGAAGACCACTTTGGCAATAAAACTAATTTTAGATTTATCAATACATGAAATAATCTCAATTAACAGTCATGGCATTTCTCATTGTTTCATTATCCCGTTAAAGAATCCTATTAGCATCTTTACATGCGCAATGAAATTTACCTTAACACCATTTTTTTGAGATAGTCTGATAAAAACGTTTTTTCTTATAAGCAAAGGATCTTGGATTTATCATCGACATACATTGCAGCTTCAATCGTTTGTTTGTTTTATATTTTCATAATTATCAATCGATAGTCTTTTTCGTGACATACCGCTCATTAATTTTCTCTCCACAGGTTTATTGTTCAGATATTTTTTGATAGTTTCGTCGATGAAAATTTTTTTATTTTTTGCTATTTAGCCAATATTATACATTCATCTTCCATTAATGTAGGTCTCAAATATTTTCGTTTCGTATTCATCCCTTATTTGTTGATTTTTCACTTTGGTCAAAAAATTGCCAAAATTTACCCATTGAGATTCGCTAGCTTTCATTAACACTTAAATTTTAAAGTTTTTATTGCAATTCTCAAAAAATCGCTTTTTTAGCTCATATTAAGTATCATTATATTGGATGAGCATTAAATCTTTCTCAATTTTGCAATGAAACATGATATTTTTGGGTGATCACTAACTGTTGCAGAATGTCTTCAACGAGTTTTATCTTAAAAAGGAACAACATTCGACAGCCTTATTTTCAAATAAAATCGAAGTGTGGGAAAATTTTCATAAAACTGATTGTAATATTGTTTCTCATCATTTTCTCATATTTAATTGTTAGTCAAGCAAAGAAAAAATTTTTTTGAAATTGGCGTTTCTAAAAAGGTCTTGTGTCGTTTAAGTAATTAATAAACCAGCTTTTCTCATGTTTAAAAAGACAATTTACATTCTTTAAGCGATCTTTTTTTCTATTAATACTTAAGCATCAAATGGATGATAATAATTCGTCTTTTTTCAAGGAAATTCAAAATACCTTAAATTTATAAAAGAATCCCATTGTATCATATCAGTCATGAAAAATTATTTAATGAAGATGTTTTTAAGATGAAAATAGTGGCAAGTGTGCGCATGAATTTTTTGTCATCTGGCGAAGAAAGCACTCCCTGGATACGAGACAAAGTGATTGTATCCAGAAAATTTTTCTTAAACATTAAGTTATAAATCCGTAATTTTTTTAATAAATTTTGTTGAAATGACGATTTTAACGATTTTTTCGAAAATTGGTCACTTGTGTCAAAATGGAGTCAAGTATCACCGGTATTGTCTTACATTTAAATAATTCGGTTCTGATATCAGTGGAGGGTCTTCTCATACTTGTGTAAGTTTATTTGTGTTAAAAAAAATTTACAAAGTATTTACGACTGTGAAGTGCAAAAACACAAAAAATATCAGATCAGAGAATCCGATAGCTTTCAAACATGTAAAATGAGTTAATTCCCGTAAAGTTAACAAATATACAAAAACTAATCTTGCAAATAGTATTTAGATTTTTTGACTCTTTATCAAAAATAAAACATTTTAGATAAAAAATAAAACACTCAAATCGGCATTTTTAAGACTGTCACATCAGAAAACTGACAGTGACACAAACCTGACTGTCTTAATAGCAATTCAAGAAATTGTTAATTGATCGATAAATTTGATACCCAAAAAAATAAAATAAAATTACTTGTTTTTCTTGATTTTTTGAACCTCTAGTTTCTTATTAAGATATTTATTTATTTTCTGATAATTAAATCCATAAATCAATCCATTTTTTAAATTCTTGCGCATTTCCGTTCCGTCATCTAATAACCAAGTTTTTTCGCAGGAAAATTAGTTTCAAAAATTCCGTTTAAGACAAATTAAATTTTCTCATTCAAACCTTAAAACCCTATCCTGAGATGTATTGTAACAATAATAGCTCCTGTGAACTTGGATGGCCATACTATCGCATGAAAATTAGCTATTCTACCTTCGTTATGATCAGTATACCCTAACTTACATTCCTATAGTTAATCAACTGCCATCACATCAATAGTGTGCCACCCTATTACCACACATCAGTGTTATCTTTCCTTTAGCATTGAATTTACAAATTTTATTGGAATGAAATCTTAATGCTGTACTCAAAGTGTACCATTTGCAGTGGACACCGCACATCAAGAATAAACTTTAGCTTCTAACCCATGTCAGTATTGATATTTGACGTGATTTGACTCCTGGCCCATGCTTTAGTCAACGAGTTTTAAGAAATTCTGCTCAGCGCAAATGCTAATATGTGCCGCAAAATCAGAATTAATGGCGATGAATAGATTTTTTTGGGTCTTTAAATACTTTTAATATCGGATGCTTATTGAGTTATTATATCTTAATGATTTAATTTTTTTCTAAAAATTTCTATTAATTAATATTTCAGTGTTTAACAGTAATAGGGTGACTGTCGAAAGAGCTAATATAACTTTCTAACTAATTATTTGAGTCCAGAATTCGTGTTTTGCAAGAACATTAAAATACACAAAATATTACTAACAAAAAAAAATTTTTTGAGTTTCCAAAAAATATCAAACTTGACATTAAAATGATTATGGAATAATGGAAAATTTCACGACGGGAACTTTGATTAAAAGTTAACATTGACGTCGATCGTTTCCATAATTTTTCAAGTTTTGTTAAATTTAAAAAATTCCAAAAATATTTAAATGAGTTTTAGTTTTATATTTTTGTTTAAAATATTGTTGAAGGGAATTAATTTTAATGCGATCAATATTAATTTTAATAACTTTTGCTGTGAATCTTATTTTCCATTCTTTTACACATATCAAGCAAAAAAATTAAAATTTATTTGATATATCAACTAAGAAAATCATTTTGCAATATTAAAAAACACCGAAAATTTTTATGGTTGAGAATTAAATTCTGTCGACTGGTGAGAACATTAACGAATGCTGTTTCGCGAACCGACCAAAGGAAAGGTTTGTCTGAATGCTCTCCTTTTTGATAATTTATTTTATAATGCGAACAATCATAAAAAAAACTAAAATACCCTTTTGGCGTATTGTAGTGGGGAAAGTTGCAAACATGACTTAACCCGTAACGTTAGAAAATTTAATAATGCGTGTTTGAAAGTATCCATTAAAGTAAACAAATATCTTTGCAACAGCTAACTTTGATTTTTTGAGTTTTACTTTTACTGTGGTAGTTTCTCTTATATTTTCTACTTCGTTACTTGAGTTTGGAAAATAATTGAATTTTCTAACCCAATTTTCAATTAAATTTCACTCGATTTATCTATCACCATTATTTTCGATTAGTCGCCTCAGATCGTTTGTATTAATGTTACATAAAACGTTGTCTTTGCTCACCATTGAATAATTTTAAAGTTGCTGAGACCCAACAATGGAAATTATTACCATCTTTAGACATTTGATATTTTGAATATGATATTTCGCCGGAGATTACAAAAAACTATCGATATACGAGGATGTTACCTGGAGTATTGTTTAAGTTCTACAGTTTTCTTTAAAGAAGAATTAGCAAGACATGACATTTTTTTTAACTAAATAATTATAACGCTGTTTAGTTAGAATTAATTTTTGGCTATTTTAGTTAGGGTTTAGTCATCCCATTTTACATGATGATGTAAAATATTTATTATTGTGATTTCGTACAGCAGTTAAAGGAAAGTTTTCGATTTAAAGAAATGATGTATCATGTTAAATTTCCCATAATTTGGGTATGAATAAAAGAGTAAAATTTACTTAATCAAGAAAAACAGCAAACGCTTTTCTTTTTTATGATTGAACAAACAACAAAAATCAGTTTTAATAAATAATCTTGATTAATTATTGTTCCTAAAAATTACGGCTCTGTTCAATGTTCAAATGTATGTTTTTGTGCATTATATTCAATAAATTTTCTTTGTAAAATTTCAAAATAAACTACGTTCATTAAAAATTACCATTACTAATTTTCGACACCTTGAGTGGAAAAACAAAAGAACATTACTTAACTGAATAAATAGAACTTAAAGATTTTTATAAATGATCCTTGTAGCCAACATTCAAAAAATTCCTATTAGAGACTTTAATCTTTCTCTATAGTAAATCACTTGGGATTTGTACTTATTAAACTGAAATTTTTTTTTTCGACAATTTTTGTATTAAACCATTTTGCTGTTAATTTATTCAACGTTATTGCAATAACCAATATTTTTTATTCTATCTGGTAATGTGTAAAAAGCAAAATTAAAATAACTAGGTAGAAATAATAGATAGAGCCAAACCTTATTTTTATCATCAGTTTACATTAAACGTAAAGAATTCAGGTTTTGATATATTTTACAAAATCCTTCACGATTACAATTTTTATGCCATGTACAGAATTTTGATATCTTTAGAGAAGTGAACTATAAATTCAAATTTTTTTTATGTTTAAAAGATTGTGTCTCTTCTCTTTTTTTATCATCTATTATCTTGTTTGAGTTTTGCCGGATTAATTGGTTTATATGATTGAAAGTTTGATAAGTTTTTCTAACTCATTTTTCTTTTGTTCTATCCTGCTAAATTTTCTCTATGAATTCCAAAATAAAGTCGCTCAACTTTAGCCATGTTTTAATTAAATTATAAACAATTTTTATCGCTTGAAGCTTCATTTTTGGTTAAATTTTTTTTATTGAATTGTACATCTTAAAAATTCAGTTTTTTTAAATGCTTTGACTTTTGTGTCTTCTTCTTAACTTTTAAAAAATTTTTTTAAATTCCCCATAGTCTGTCTTTTTTAATATTTATGCACTTAATTTACATACCATGTGTTTCGGTTTTTAAAAATTGTATTTAAGCTTTGGTTTGTTTAGTTCGAAATTTTTCTCACAAAGCCCATTATTTTTCAAGCTATTAGCATGGGTTAATGTCTTAGATTATTAACAACTCAATGATGTTTAATACTAGGGCTACTTCCATGTTAAATTGGTCACCCAAATAATCACACTTATATTTACGATACATTTGTTTTATTTTTTTATCGCTATTTTTTGTGATGTAATTATATAACTTTCCTAACACATTTAACATTCCATATTTTAGTTTTTTCCCATCATTGACTCGTTTTAATTCGCTTTTTTTTGATTGATAATTTACCAATCGAAATATGCCTTAAAATTTATCTCTACTTTAAACTTGCTTTTTTATTCTAAAGAGTTTTATTTGTTTAATTATTTTCTAAATTTTAGTGAGCTGTCCTCTAATCTATTCAAAACATATATAACTAACCATTAGTTAACAATTTTGTTTCAATTATCCCTTGCTAATATTTATGATGTCTATTTTTGCTCAGAATTTAACTTAAGATCCCTGCTTTTTTGTGCCCTTTATAAAAAAATCTTTTTTTAACAATTATCCGTCCTTTAATATCACTCATTGTCTTTTATCTTTCATTTTGTTTGCTAAGGATGGAATATATATTTTAAATAAAGCATAATCAAATATTTGTTTTTAAATTAGATATGATGGGTTTTTTTAAAGAATAAATATGACCTCTTACCTTTTTTTTCATATATCGTGAAATAAACAAAAGCGCCAATTTATTTCATGTTATTGATTTCAAAAATGTTCATTTATCGAAAAACTGATATATTATATTTAGACTCTGAGAAATAATTTTAAATCACTCTAAATTTAAGTAATTGTTTGTAATGTAATATTTTTTTTATCATAAGTATATTTAATCTTAAACATTTATAGTTAAGCCTTTTGTAAGAAAACACGATCACTAGTTTTTATTTATTTCTTTAGTGTTATCGATTATTGTCTTAACTAAATTGTATCGTCAATTCCTTTCGATAATGCTATATTCTGTTTTGTAGTTAAACTGACAATATTTTTAGTTTTAATCCGACAAATAATTTCTTTTAAACTTCATTCTCAGAATTTGATTTTATGAATATATTTTAGTGATAGTCAATTTATGTGATCTAAATCAATAATTTTGATTTTACAAATTTGATGACATTTTTTACTCCAAATAAAGTATTTTGAGGTATGTTGTAATTTTAAATATTCATTTTCATTAAGATATTATATTGCATTTGTGGGTCTGAATTTTATCTCCCAATTTATAAGTTTAAATTGTTTGAAATACTGATAGCTTACCCAAGATCAAAATTTATCAATACTCTTTTAGCTTTTTGTTGTGCATTTATCATTAGTTTGATTTTCTACAAAATTCGATAAACTATATCATTTATGGTGATTGCATTCTATGCTTTTAAAATTTCTTAAAATTTAGGGATATTATACCAGAAAGGCTCAAATTGGGTTGGAAGGAGATTTTGTCACTGCCCCTGAAGTTTCGACTTTATTTTCCGAAGTATATAAATTAAGCAATTAGATGGTTGCAAGATGGCTTATTGACGTCATAAACAAAAAGTGTTATAAATCCTTCACTTTGGTTGAACTCGGACCTGGTAATGGAACATTGCTTAGTTATCTATTAAACGTGAGTTTTATCTTAAAATATTTGAGTCTTGATAAAGTGCTTGGGAATACAATTCAATTTGACGTTAGAGTTGTAGAAATTAGCAAAACTCTTGCTTCCATCCAATTCTGCCGTCTCTGTGATCCCACTACAAAAACAAATAAATGTTTATTGGATGGCTTACTGTTTTCCGGCAAGACTTTTTCTGGCAGAGATATTAGATGGCATCTTCACACTGAATACATCGGCCTTCATCCAGGTAAAATTATTATCGAAATTTTATTACCTTAATATTTTGGTATAAAATTTTCTCAAACGATTATACCATTTAATATCTCGATAAAAGAAGTTTTATTAAGCCTCAACATTAAACCATAATCATATTGTTAAAATATACGCTAATGATTTAATTTTTTGTCTAAAAATAATTGATTGTTAAATTCTAATTTTTTATTGCTTTGTTACTTTTCCTTAGGACATAATTTTCAAGTCTGTAAATTACTTAAGATTTTTTAAATTTAAACTCGGCTAACTCTTTTACTTTAATTGAATTGAATTTTTATATTTTTTTAACTTAAATATTTCGAACTTCAGGTCCTAAAATTTTTATTGCCAATGAGTTTTTTGATAGTCTACCTCCAAGATTATTTACGGTTTTACTTTCTCATAAATACAGAAAGGTGAATATCATTTTCACGAATTATTTATTTCCTACAATCATGAGTTTTCTATTTTTGTATAAAATAGAAATGACAGATTTTTTCTATCAAAGTCCCCAAATTGTTCATTAATTCCACAAAACTTGTTTGGATCCCACACTTCTAGAGTTTATATTAATTCAAGAGAATGGCTTGAAATCTCAACCGATGCTTTGTCACATTGGGAACGTATTTTACAAGATATAAATAAACATGGCGGCGATGCCCTCATGATTGATTATGGTTTCACTCAAAAAGAAATACCAAATACTTTTACAATTAGAGTTTTAATTATTTCACATCAGGGCTATAAAGATCAAACTGAGGTCGATTTTTTAGATAATCCTGGTATGTGTGATGTTACCTACGATATCGACTTTCCCTTGTATCTAACTAATAAATACGGCATTTATAATTCGTTACATCAGATCTTGATATTACTGAACCCATAACTCAAATGGAATTTTTTAAAAAGTTCGGCTTTTTTGAGTACCTAAAAGTGAATTATTTTTTTGACAACAGCTTCTGCAAGAACGTTCTACACCAGACGAAAAAAACAAGCTTAATGCATGCGCGGAGTTTTTGTCCTCTCCTGCACATATGGGCAAACGATTTAAAGTCATTCAAGCGACTAAACCCCCTGTAAACGTCTATTAGTGATTTTATAAAAATTTTCATGGGTATTTACGTTTTTCCTTTCACCTCTCGTAACTACATAAAAAATTTTTTACCACCAAAAAATTTTGAATGAAATTATTGATTCTCATTTTGTTATTTTAATTTAATTCGTTCGCAAGAGCAATTGAATTATTTGGAAAACCCAAGAAAACCTGAGTGTTTTAGAATAATGACAACGTTGCATTCAAAACAATCAAAATTGTTCGAGGCAAAATCATACCGATTCTCTTTGAATATTATCTTTCAATAAAATTTACATTTGTGGTTTAAAATAATCTCCTGACTCTCCCTCAAATTGTTTGGTATTTAAATTTCTGAGGTTGTTAAATCTGTTGTTACTGTTCCCATGTCTGACCCTATATTTCGAATTATTTTCAGTCTGCGTTTAATATTTTTGACAAAACTCCTTCTTGCCATCTCATTCCAGATATCAAAGGCAACTGAATGACTATTTTATAATACTTGACTGATAATCGTTCCCTACAAAAGCACATAGTTTTCCTTAACATTGATGAAAAATGCCTACTTTGAAAAATCAACACTAAATTTTAACATCAACTCTGGTAACAATAAATCGTCTCTATTTTGTCTTAATTTTGTTAAAGTCTATCTTAACGAGTTGTCATATCATAAATAATCATTTTATTGGTTTACTCCGTTTTATCATCTCTCTAATTTAAAGTTTATTAGCAATGCATCTTATCTCTTAAGAGACTTTTCGATTGAGTTAATGTAGGATGTCTAACTAACCTAAGCTAACTCACACATCTGAGATTCTATTAAGTATATACGTTGCAACTCCAGCATGTTTGTAATATAAGTGACTGGCTGGTCCTGTTTTGTGCGTTTTAATGGTACTAATAGCCCATATTGATAACTATTACACAGTTCTATTGATAATCGGAACTATCTGTTTGCATTTCATCATATTGCTCTTTATTATTTTAAAGTTTTTCCTTCATTGTTTCCTCTTCTTAAAAATGGTCCTGTTTGAGAATTACTGAACTTATGGTCACAGATCACTCGGCCTTTTTAATTTTTTTATGTGAGAAAAGCATATGTTTAAACTCTTATTGATGCACAATGGTCTTATATACAGATGGGCTGCATATTTGGGAATTTCGTTTCAAACCCATCGATAATCTTGTTAATGAGTGCTACATTGAATTTGAGTTTACTAGTTGGTCATTTTTAGCTTTAGTTGTGTTATGGTAACAATTTGATCTTAACCATAAAAAATAACAGCTAAAAAACTACACTAAAAAATTAACTCCACCCACCAATCTTCTTCCTTGTTACATTCCTCCCCTTATGAAGATGAGTCTTGCTTACAGTCTTGGATTAATTTGGAATTACGATGGGTCGCTCTTTAAGGCCTTAAATTTTTCAAAGTTAGTGAATGTCTTGATCTTTTTCAGGATCGTTTGACTTATTCTCTGATCACACAATATATCATCCTCTACCTCTTTTCAAATCACTCTTTATTTTTGGATTGTTAATTATTTAATTTATTCTTCTCTTCTGAATCGTTAATTTTTCAATTATTATTCCTTTCAATAAATTTTTACATCATTTTGTGAATTCATTTTGTTTCTTTTTTGATTGATGTCCCAATTAATGGATAAGGTCCTTCTAGAACATTTATTGGGTCTCTCTAAGGGCAAATAAATTTTCTTCTTATTATTTTATGCATGGATATTGGATAATATATATATAAAATCTATCTCCCACATTTATATAATATTCGTAAAATTTTTTATATTCATTTTCTTGAATTTTTGTGCTTATTTTTAATTCTCTTATCATTTTAATGGCTTTACTTATCGAAGAGTTTGACCATATATTAAAAAGTTCATCATCGAGTCCAAATACTAAATTAATCGGTTGTCCTGGTGTTCGATTTAACATAATCTCAAATGGCGATAATCGATAATCCAGTGAATTCTTGAGGGGGGCAGTATTAGAAGGAAAAGTTACTAATTTTATTATTTTATCCAACTCTTTTAGTTCAGAAATAAATTTTGCAATGATGTCTACTTGAGTTTGATTGCATCTCTCCACCAATCTATCTTATTCAGAATAGTATGGCGAGATTCCCAATTTTTTAACATTAAGAAGTTTACAAATGTTACTTAAAAGTGCAGATTCCAAATAGACATCTTAATCCGCGTGTGTAATTTATTGGGCTCTCAAAATGTGTAAACGAAATTGTTCGACAATGCTTTTGCTACGGGTTTTGAGTCAATATTAAGCAGTGGAATTGCTTTTAAAAACTATGAAATGTAATCGGTTATCACCAATAGATAACGATTGTTCTCTTCTGCTTTCTGTATTGGTCCTACTCTCTCCATACCCACTAGCTCAAGTTTGGTATTTGGAATTTCGCTCTTAAAGATAACTCCTAATTTTTTTGTTTACTCTTTTTTTAAGCACAAATTCAACAAGACTTACAATAATTTTTAATGTCACTGGATTGAAATGGCCAGTATATCGATTTTGCAATATGGCTGTAGTTTATTTAATCACATGATGTCCAAAATCATCATGGGCTATTTTTAATACTGCATGTGTCAAATTCTTACGTAGGACTAAACCTAATTATGTCTCAGATAGCCAAAATATTTTTACAACAAAATTCTCTTTCCATCTAAGATTGTTTTTCTGTTTACATTCTGTTCCAAACCAATCATAATCATTTATTTTATCAGGAATTTTGGAACCGTGACAATAGTTATACAATTTTTATATTGAGGAATCTGCCTTTTTAAATTCAATGTTCTTCACTTGAGTAAGATAATAGATCTTCGTTGTCAGTTAACACGAAATACTTTTAAAAGTATTTCTGCTTTAATATGCGTTATGCCTGTATGATAGTTAATTATCTAGTGAAATTCAGCTATAAGGTCAAGCCCTCTTCCAAGTTGACCATTTAAATCCTTTGACTTTAATCGATTTTCCAAAGGTTTTTGTTCAGTGCGGATTAAAAATTTAGAATCTAATAAATAAAATATAATTTTTGCTGCACATACTATTACGAATAGTTCTTTATTTGTTGTCGAATAATTTTTTTTACTACTTGATAGCAATTTACTCTCATAACATATGACTTTTTCACGACCATCATCATCCTTTTGACACAGTATTGCTCCTGGTGCCTTAGAGTGCATCACAGTCTAAAATTAAAGGTCTATCACACAATGGAAACAATATTGTGAAAGATTTTGACAATATCTTTTTAATTTTTCTAAAACGACTTGACAGTCATCATTTCATTCGAAAACTGAATTTTTTCTTATTACTCTTCTTAACTTTTCGTCATAATATGCGAAATCTTTGAAAAATTCCGATAATATGAACATAATGCGAAAATCTTTAAGGTTCTTTCTCATATTTTGAACCGTTCCAGTCTTTTATGGTCTTGATCTATTCTTGATCAGTTTCTATGCGATCATGAGTGATAATTTGATCTAGATATGGAATTTCTTAACAAAATTTTTTTCTTTTTCCCCTCTGATTTTTAATTTGAACAAGGATAGAGTTTTACATGTCTTATTTAATTAATAAATATGCTCTTCTTTGGTGCTACAAAATCGTATAATTCATCGAAATAAACATGGACATTTTTTGAACTTATTGATTTTACTATTCATATGTCTTTGAAACGTTGCTGGTGCATTACGCAAGCACAACGCCATAACTGTGAGCTCAAACCATCCAAGTGATTTAACAAATGTTATTTTGTATCTGTCATTTACGTTTTACGTACATGCATCCATCTGAAAAACTAAATCGATTGTTGAAAAATATTTTTTTCCACCCAATTTATCAAGTATATAATCGGTTCCCTGGAGAGGGAAGGATCTTTTACATTTTTCTGATTCAGTTTTCTGTTCTCAGCATAAATACGTAATTCGCTATATTTTTATTTCTCAAGTATAATGGGAGAAGCTCAACAAGAATTGATTATACCTTAATCCCTTTAAACTTGAGTTTATCAAAAATATTTTTCAATCGAACCTGATGATAAAGGAAAGTCTCTTGTAGTTTTGTTTGTTCAATTTATCGAAAAAAGTCACCATGTTATGTGTAAAGATATTGGTTTGGCTAATATCTTATTAATTAATTGATAAGCATCAAAAATATTTAAAACAATATTTTACATATCAGGTATCAAATTAATTGATGTGTTTAATAATCAAAGATTATGTAAAATATCAGTATAATTACCGTGACCATATTTAAAAAAGTTTTTATTAAAGATAAATTGATATATTAATAATTATATCCTCATGAGTTTTTTAACGTGCAGTCTTTGGCGCTGCTTTTTTTTCTTTCATACAAGAGCGAATTGCCTGATGATAGTTCTTACAATGCACACTCATTTTTAATAATTAAGATCATGGTATCTGGATATACCTCTTGAATATAATATACCGTTTTTCCCATTTAGGAGCAAGTTTTCCTTTTTTGTGAAATGATCTGAAGACAGTTTTACCTACTTCTGATTTCCAGTTTGTCTTTTGATGTTCTTTTTTCTCTCCTTGATTTGATGATGCAAGTTGAAAATTGTTTTAAGCTGCGTGTTTTGGTGAAATGCTACACTAAAAAACTCCAAAGTTTCAAGGGTGTGAGTTCCTTAAAAGTTCATAGGGTATAGTTTTTATGTCACTATGCTTTGCAAAAGCATACTTTTTGCTCTGCAAGTTGAATTGTTTATTGAATACTTAATGTGACAATATGTCTTAGAACAGACATAGCGCTTTGATTGATTCTTTCTAACATTTCGTTTTATCTGGGATTGAATAGAGATGCTAGGATCATATTAATTCCCTGTTTTAACAATTCATCAAAAAATTCTTTCATCATTAATGTTCTTTTTTTATCACTTAAAATAGTTTTTGTTGTTGGGCAGTCTGAGCACCACTGTTTGCAACATTGAAGTGATTTTGTGGTTAAGGGTCATTCATGCAATAAAGCTTTACTTAATGAGCACATCGATCCATGATTGTGAGTTTCCAAAAACTTCCATGAGAATGCTTTTCAGGAAAAGCATTCATTGGAGTTGGTTTAATCATATCCGTTGAATCATTTTAAACGATTCGATTGTCTGAAGTTTTCTTGGTACTCTCCCCTAGTATTTTAACCAATTTGGTAGCTTTGACACGAAAAACACTTTCTTTTAATGCTATTTGCAAGTTTTGTGAAATTAGGAATACAGATAAATCTTTGAATTGTACAACACAAAGTCTTTCTTCAGAATGTCCAAGGTAATCAAAAATTTGTTTCACCATTATTAGTCCCTTTTTTGTGTTAATGATCGAGCGACTTTTTTTAATTATAAACTATGAGGTTTTTGAGTGCTTCCTTTTTCATTAAGGTAAGAGGTGATTTTTCATTATTAATTTTAGCGCAGAAAGGCAGCTGGTCGGCTAAAATGTTTAGCGATCCTTCTTGTTATTTTATAATAGGCTTATATTTCTCAAATCACATCTTTTATCTATGAGCTCTTGATGTATGAAATTCTGTTGACTGAAGCAGATTCGCATGATCTGTTTTTATTATAATTTTTGCTCCAAGTACTTTATAGAACGAAAATGTTCTAAGGCTTTAAGTATAGCAATCAATTTTCGTTTAGCATTTGTGTATTTTTTTCAGGTTTAGTAAATTGTTTTCTGAAAAATCCAATAGTACCGTGGTCTTAGTAAAGTACTGAACCTCTTGCTACTGCAAACGCATCGGTCTCAAAGTAAAAAATTTTTGATAGATCGGGTATTGTAAAAAGTGCTTGGGACTTGACATCTTTAATCACTGAATTTAAAATTTGTTTATCTCTATGTTCCAATTAAAAAGAAGTGATTTGTTTTATCAGTGATTCCTTCAATTTTATGGCCTATGTTTTTTATTAAAGCCCTAAACCCAGTTTATGGCTCCAATCGATTTTTTAATTTTACTCTTGTTTTATGGTTGTTGAAAATTAATTTCCTTGATTCTACCAAGATCAAATTCAACCCGATTTTCCAAAAATAATATGCCCTTAAAGTTTTGCGTCTGTCTTAAGGATCGACAATTATACGAATTTAATTGTTAAGTTGCTTATCAATAATGTGTCTAGAACACTAGTTAAATGATTATAATGTTATTTTTGTTTTGCATAAGAATCAAAATGTCATCAATAAAACCTCGTACCAACGAAACCTGCCAAAAATATCTTGCGTCATTCGCTGAAAGAATATTAGGGCGTTAGTTAGCCCAAATGGAACACGATTGAATTCATAATTATTGTTATGTATTACAAACCCCTTGTGCATTCTTGAATCTTCTTTAACTTTCATTTGATTTTAATCCTGTTTAAAATGAATTTGATTGAACCAATTTGATTCAGGGATTTATTGGATTTCTGCTTATATATTTGGGAAAAAAACTTTCTGGAATCTTTATTAAATTAAGAGATCGATAGTCAACTACTCGCCTTATTTCTCCATTTTCTTTTAATTGGGTAAGGTGATGTATTGTCTGGAGATTCTGCTTTTCCAATAATTGCTTGTTCCACTAGTCTTTAAACCTCCGATTTTTCAATTTCTTTTTAGCCTAATGGGATAGAGTAAGGTCGTTTTAAAGTCAATTTCGATTCTTTTAGCTTTATCATCATAGACCTGTTCCAAATAAATAATTATTTATTTGTTTGACGTTCTGCTTTTGTAATTCTTATTAAAATGTCTTATTTTGACAATGTTTCTTCGATAATTTATACTTTTTCAGTAATTTTTCAATTATGGTAATCAAATCACGAGTTTTCACGGTCTGGAATAATAAGAAGAACTTGATCAACTTTGCTTTTGTGTAGGTTTCTGAAATCAATCATTGCATCATTCAGATTTAGAAATGGAATTTCTAATAAAATGATTTCAGTTGTTCCTTTTATTATAAATTCTTCATTAAATTTGTAACGATAAAACTCATGGAATTTCACTGTTGCCTTTATTGTTCCAACTCCAACTATTTTACTTCATCAGCAAATTGATCAATTCGACCTTTTGATTATGATTCATCATAAATTCCAAACATGATTGCTATTTCCTGGCTTATATAATTTCCTTTGGTACTATTATCGAGTTGTGCTTTGCATGGAATGCAGTTAAAGGAAAGGTCAAGTGTAATCTTATTCTAAGTTTGCATGAGTCTTTTATTATAAGGGTCGGTTGTGAATATTTCTTTCGAAAGAAGCGCTTCTGAACCATCCTAGACTAGCAATATGGAATGTTTCTTCAGCATTCAGACTCATCAAAAAAGTAAATTTGTGAAATGAGCACCGATTTGTGAACTTTTTTTATTCTGAACGATCGACGAATCTTCAATCCTATAAAGAGGGCTGTTACCATTTGTCAAGTATTTGTATTGGTTTAAAGAAAAAACTCTTCTTGTTAGTTAATTTTTGAACATAAAGATTTTTGATCATCTAGGCCAAGTTTTTGCACCTCAAACATCTTTATTGGGCTTAGCACTGGAAAGAAATCATCTTGATTTTTTTATTCTGCTTTAATTTTATAAGTATTAGCTAAAAATTTCCACCTCTGTATAAGATTATCGAGAACCCTTAAAATCGTTTATCGGCCAGAAAGAATCTTGAATTAAGCTTTTTAATTCACTTTCAAAGGCATTATGATGAATTGGGGGGAAGGCAGCAGATAGAAATGTATCAAGAGCACTGTCTAAGGTTTGTTTGGATTTTACATATGTCCATAATTAGAAGTCAAGTGTTGCTAGAAGGAAAGCTAATCAGGTTGCATCTGTCCATGATAGAAAAATTGACAACTTGCGAAAATAGTCAATCCATTCGATGATTGTGGAATCATTTCGCTATTTAATTATAACAACCAGGTACCGAAGAGACTGATTACATCCATCTGGAATGTAATATAGTGAAATTTATCGAGAAGAGACTGAACAGGGTTAATATTTAACTCTGGTTTTTCAATGCCCACTAATTCGTCTTGCCATGCCCATATTAAAAAAAAAGTGTTTATTAACGATAAAAAAATGACTAACTAATAATTATAGGCTAATAAGTTTTTTTTATTTTAAACCCGTGCAGTCTGCGGCTCCACAATAAAAATTACTCGGTATAATTGTCAATACCTATAACATCCAATCAAGGCCTCTGTTAGAATCTGAGCCTTTTTCAACATTTATTTAAAATGCTTGGAAAGAAAAAGTAACCTAAAACATCTTTCCAACCGATGTGTAACGGATAGGTGAAGGGAGGTAATGTGAAGGCTTCGGATATTTGACGAATAGGTACCAGTCAACATAATTCTAACTGAGTTCTTGTTCATGACCTGGGTAGTGTTTGTTTCGATTTTAGAACAGTAACTTATTGTGTAACTGGATACTCTCTTTTCAATAAATGTTTCAATAGATTGAACACGATTTTGGAACAAGAACCTTTAACCAATTTAGAATAGTATGGTTCAAATATTTATCGTGTAAACGTCAAAAAACTTAATCATGAACGTAAAGAAGTGTGTAATTTAGGAAAATTCTAAAAAAACTAAAAGAAAAAAAGGTCAAGATGTTTATGAATCATTATTTATTTGAGAGCCTATATGCATTTGTGATTGTGTTTTCTTGAAAAAGAAAGCAAGTACTAAGATGTATGAGTATTTTAAAGGTCCCTTTGAAGTTATTAAAAAGCGCGATCTGAATTGTTGTAAAAGTGATTTTCTGAATCTTTACTTAACTATAGGGTTCAATAATATTTTGTTTCTTTGTGCAAAAAAGAATTTAGACCCATCACCATTTGACTAAACTTACCAACCATCAAGGTCATTGAGAATTCGTAGATCTACAAAAATTTTTAACTATCATACTTATGTTATGGCTGAAGGAGGATGTTATGACATTGAACATACTAACGTATGTGAGATAAGATGAGTTACGACAAATAATTTAATTAATTGTTATGTTATTTTATTATCACAATGTTAATTCGTAAATTAGACTGCGCTAGTTTATCGATAAGTGTAATTGGCAAAATTGTTTGTATGAGTTTTAGTTCGATTTTACCGGATTTAAGAAACCTCCATCGTTTAATTATAAATTATATTTGCCAAAAGTTTTAACATTTATTTATTATTTATATTTTTGTTAATAAAAATAGAGAAGTAAAATCATAAAAGAGTGAGACGAAATATTTATTAGAATAGGCTATACTAGTCTTGTCCTTCATCTTCAAAAAAAATTATTCTTAGTCTTTTTAGACTTAATATAAATTTAAATGAAACGTTTTGGCTTTTTTGAATAAACAAAAATGGATTCAAATGTAAATGACAATAACCACTTCTACTTTTCTACTAAAAACAGAATGCAAACAATTCAAATTACAAAAACAATATTACAACGTTAATTATAATTATTTTACATTTATTAAACTTACTAAATCCAGTAAATTATAGACTTTGATGTTTTACGCCCAAAGCGAAATTTTCCATCTTTGTCTTTTTATCAAAAATATAAAAAATATATGATAGTTGACGGATAACATTTTCCTTTATATAATTGATTATCCGATGTGATGGGGAAATACTTGATGTTAGGTAAATAAAAACTCTCACAATTTTTCTCAAAAGAATTATCTCCACAGTCATTTACACTGTTGTATTGTTTATTGTCAATCAAACAAATCCCATTTTTACATTCAGATTTATTATCTGATGTTAAATCGTATAGTTTTGGGCACATATATGTTTGAGTATCTTAACTACCAAGTGAACACAAAAAGTGGCAAGTATTATTTGTGCAGGCATTTGTTTTTGGTGTTTAGAAATATAATTATGACTTTTTCGAATTTTGTGCATTTTCATTTTTTTAGAATTATTAGATATTATCGTAAAAATTTCTCCTGGGTACTTTAAAGACGAAACTTTAACTTTATGCATTTGATTTGAGTAACGATAGTATAAAGTCTCATCTACGAATTCAAATATTATTGCTTTCTGAATCATTATTATTTTCTTTATTAATTAAATATTATACACTTCCTATGTTATTTTTTCCATTATCCTTTAAAAATTTTAGAGAGAAGTTAGTAAAGTGTACAATGTGATATTTTTTATCGCTATCGTAGGAAATTTTTTCTAGTGATTCATTTCATGTAACCGCGAATTTGATTTTGACTATCAAAATCAATATAACAAATTTGGTTAGAAATTTTTCCTAAGGACATGATTTTGTAAATTATAAAATTTGTACGTTTCTTCTTCATTTAGGCTAAAATTCGTGTCATTCTTCCTACGCAATAGTTTGAAGCCTGTATTTAGAGAAAGTGCAAATAAATTATTGCCTTTAGTAAGGAATAATTTACGATTCATTTGTGCTAAATACTCAAGATGTAGTATCTACATTTCAGAATGATAAAGTTTGTCATAGGGAAACTTGCCTATTTAAGGATTGATTTTTATAACTCCGAATGAATTATTGACAGAAATATCAGCGCGTATTTTCCAAAAATCAAACGCCATAGTTTTACTTAGTTCAAAAATTTTTTCCAAGTTTATTTCATTAAGAGAAGAAAATAAACTTGGCCGAGTATTCTTCTTTAAAAAGTCAATCAATAAATGTTGTTTGGAGTTTATAAACAAAATATACTCATTGTCTACGATTTAAATTCTTTCTACTTTTAGGTTTACATAGTTTAATTAAATCATTTTCCATATCCTTTTTACTATGATGTGGTTCAATTTCACATTTTTCCAAATTTATATTTGGCGAACAACAATAAAACTATTGTTCGTACCTCTTCAATACTAAAATGGGTATTCTTTCAATCTTTCATGAAACACCAACCTCATTAACGTTAGAATCAGAGTCTAAAAAGCTCATGCCATGAGATTTTATAAAATTGGAATTTTTTAATTAATAACAGTTATTTCCGATTAAAGTCACTTTCTCCGCATTTGGATGATTATCCTCCTTCCATTGAAAAACCCCTTTTGAAAGGGCATTTTGGTTTTAGTTTTTCGTTCATAAATTATTTCAGAACCTTGGAAACAAGATTTTACATTAAAATTTGAAAGTTAAGATTTTTCTATGTCAGGATTCTTACACTCTTTTAATAAAATTAAATTATGAAAACTTAGTAAATTTGTAAATTGTAGTGTAATAATATCCCACCGTTTATATTGAGCTCTTTAACCAATTATTAAAACACAATCTTAATGTGAATCTATATATTAGGAGTAGATTGAATTAAATTTTTACCAAATTTTTAAAAATCTATCTAATACCACAATCTCCCCTCATTAAGAGTGTAATAGAACCTATTTTCCACTCTATTCACTGAAACTATGATGTTATTAAGAATTATAGATATATCCAACTCCGAGACTGGAAGCCTAATCCAAGATATTCCATTGTCAGTAGACATAAATTTTTCACTAATCGTTTGTTTTTTGTGACTAAAACACCAGAGTGTATATTGACACGATAAATTGATGTTTTATAAAAATAGCTTTCAAAAATATGAAATTTTATGCTCAAATAGTATGTCTCATTTATGTGATCTTCATAAAACCGTGACTAAACTACAGTTTAAAATCGTTTCATCTATTCCTTGATATAACTGTCGTTGGATGTAAATAGTGTTTCAAAATTGCTAAAATCACTCATTTAATAATCGGTTGAACATGAAATTAACGAAAAGCTCCATCGTGATAATTATGCAATACTTACAGAATTCGTACAAAATTAGAAAAGGAATAGATGAACTAAACAGACATATTCTGTTTTTTTTTTCGATTGCAAAATAAAAATTTTCTCCAACGTCAAAAATATCCTTTAAAAACTTTATTTACACAATTATTACTTACTTTTATCGTGTTTGAAGGGAAATTATGTCTCAATTACACGCCTTCACATTTCGTCCCTTATCTTTATTAGAAATTTTTTCGATGTTTTCTCTAATAAAAAATCAAGTACATTGATCGCAGAAAACAATAATTGTTTTATTTGCAGAATGTTCTTAAATATAATCGTGAGAAAAAATCTCATCAACCCCATAAGTTTTGGCATCATAAATCGGTAATTAGTTAAAATCTTTTTATTATAAATAAATAAAAGATTACCTTGCTAGTATATCGTTGTATATTCCAAGCTTATTTGAAGAAAAATAATACCATAAAATTTCCTTAACTCTCGTAAAATTGTGTTCATAAAAAGCTCCAAAATACTAGTTTGTGTCTGCCTTTATCATATTCTAGAATATAAAACCTATTATTTTGATGAAAATGAATTAATTTATTATTCCCAAAATCACAAATTTTGTCAATATTATAAATTAGCTAAACTTGAAATAAATCTTATATTTTTTCTATCTTAGTTTACATGTTACAATTTGACAATATCGACAGTTTTGAAAAAAAAACGAGTGGTCGGTAAATCGACGTTTTTTCATAAATTAACTACAACTTTGTGAAGTGTATTTTACTCAACCGTTTATGGACAAATCAATCGAAAAGTTAATATTCCAATTTATTTTTAGTTATTTATTTCGTATTCATCGTATTTACTTGATAAAATATGATAAAATTATGAAATTAGCTACTTTTTAACTGAATACTGCTCCTGTATTCTCTATCAATTGATTTCCTATTTTGTTTGGAATCAGCCCTTGTAGCCTCTTGTTCTTGGCTCCGCAACTTTTGTCCTATAATTTTCTTGAAAGGAAAATTTACAATGCCAACGTTTATAGTTCAACTGACTGACCAGAGGCTTGGTCTCGGTAAGCCAGTTGGTGCATAATTACACTGTCTTATGTATCGTATAGATTTTAGTGTCAAGTTTAAACTGGAAACAGCATACAATGCCATGACTACATCTTTGACAGACAGTAAATTAACACTAAGTTTTGACCACAATAGTCAAATGGACAATGAAAATTATCCTTCATCTTTTATATAAAGATTTTTGGAGTTAATTCACCTGGATTAGGACCCTTTTATAGGCGAGAACTCATAGGAAAAATACAGAGCTATATGCATACCATACAGATTTTACCTGAACTTGTTATTTATCTTTATCCTTAAAAAATCAGCGGTAAACAAATCACTTTTTATTATTCTAACATTAATACTGATAGTAGAGGTTAGTTGACCAACGCCATTAAAAGTCACTCAACAACTCTAAATTGCTCATGACAAAAAGAAATTCTTGTTTGACCAACCTCGAAATACTTAAAAATTCAGTCTTCTGGAACTGCACAATGAAAGATATCAGCTCAACACACATTTCTTTAAATTTTCGAAGAAAATAAAATTTTTTTTATCAGTTAATCAAACTTGTTAATTTTAATTGCAAAAATCAAACTTTAAATCAACATTTAATTTTGGCTTGAGTGCCAAGCTTCTAAAAATAAGGAGCGGGTTAAATAATGATATCTTAAACCGAAGATAAAGTCAATGAGCATTAAACCTTTTTTGTAAAATTTAATGTTGAATAAAAGAGAACGCTCAACCATATCTAATTACAGCAATGCAGACAGTTGGTAATCGACCTGATAAGTGTAAAACAAAACCGAGTACTTTTTTATGAGCATTCTTGTTACGTGAAATTATATATAAACTGAAATTACTAAACTGTTGATTTTTCTGAATAAAAATAATAAAGGTACACTTTTTTTTAACGATGCATATTTTTTAAATTGGACATCATGAAAAATACTAAATTTACTTTAAAATCTAAGAAAGTGCCTTGACAGTGGATCTCAAATATATACAAAATTAAACTTAATTTTGTGAAAATTATGAGAAAGATAAGTATTTTGACGAAATAAATAAGAAGTATTACTTTAATTTCTTAGTAAAATTTAATTATCAAATTAGTCTTCTGTTGAAGTAAATATTAGATTTCCTTTAAATCGACCTCTGAGAAAAACCCAGAAATTCTTGTTAATATAAAATTAAAATATTTCTGACATAAGTAACAGCAACTATTTGGCCACAATCAAAGATAAAAACGTAGGAGAATGAAACATTATCATCTTTGCTTGGGCTTTCAAACATATGTATGGTTTTTCCTCCATCTTCTGTCCAGTAAAAGTGTGTTTTCAGGTTGTCCAAAACAGTCTTTTGAGAATATTTTTGGTATAAAATGCCACCAGAATTTTCGTAATCAATCTTAGCAACATTTTGTTATTACTGTTGTTGAAAGTAAACTAAATTAACTACTTTGGTTTACATTAGTAATTGTGGGTAATTTTTCACTTAATAGATGTTTGGCATGAATTTTATGATTCATTGATTTTTTGTAAAATGCATATAAAAAAACAAAATGACCATAAAATAGAACTTGAAATTTTTTCCCTTCATTGAAACTCCGTGTATGTTTGAATATTATAGATATCCTCCCTTTGTCATCTTTCTGATAAAAATAAACCTAATACGCTAATATTTTTAGCATTCTACATTTTTTTTCATTCTTAAAAGTTATTTAATTTAAGTAAAAAAACTACCTTTAAAAACAATATAATTCAGAGAATCTCGTCATTATGCTTATTAATTACATACAGAGAGAGGCGCATGAAGTAAACGCTTTGAACAAAGTTTTTAAAATTTAAGTTAAAAATCATATTTTACTTAAGAATAGAAATTTTGAATAATTAATTTTTTACAAGACAATTGCAAGAAAAAAAAATTTAAATTTCGCAACAATTATCGAAAAGAAGGAATTGCCATTAAAATGGTAACTAAAAAAAGTTTAAAAGCAATTCATGGAAAATAAATTACGATCTTAATGAAGATTTACTAGTTTTTTTCTTGTTAACTTTAAAGGAGAGAATAATTGTACAAGCATATACATGTTAATTACGATTCAATCAAATATTTCAATTTATTATAAAGTTGTTAACGAACAAGGACCATTAATTTAATTTTCAATGAACAAATTTTGAAAATGAAACAGAGTTAAAGCAGAAAAATTTAATTATTAATCATGATTCCTCTTAAAGACATTAACTCTCAAAAGATCGAAACGTACAATTTTTTAATTTAATAAAACAGGAAGCCTTATTTAATTATCAAAATGTTTGAAAAACTTTCTCACTCTTTTGAGTAGTTTTTAAGAAGTTGAAGTTAAATTACAAAGAGGCGAGATTAGCTTCTTAATTTACGGACCATTGCGGTGGTATAAATGCTCTAAATGGAAATAATTTGCTATAAAATTTGTTAAGACTTTAGTAGATAAATGAATCTAGCCTCTCCTCAAATTATTTTTACAACCTTTTTTTCTACCAGTAATCTCTAATAAGATTGTTAATATCTGATTTATGTTTTTCATGTGTCCGTTACCGCTTTAAGAAATACTAAGTGATAAAATGCAACATATTTGCTGTTTTTCAATTTAAACAGTTATATTTTTGTACTCTAGTTTGTAAATAAAATACTTAAAGAAGTCTAACAATTTATTAACCAAAAATCCAAAAAATAAATTTTGAAATTTTAAAAGGTAAATATTTTCGGATAAAACCCAGCTATGCAGTAGTCAGTTTTATTTTGTACAAGTTAAAAATAGGAGATGCAATAAAAAATCATGTCGAGGTTGACTGATTGTTGCACAGTTTCATAGCATGATCATTAGGTTACTAATAGCCACAAAAGAATCAATTAGTTAAGATTTAGAATATTAAGTGTTGTTATTAATTCGATTATTCCTCAACTAACCCCGATAGAAGTATGGTAAATTAAAAATAATAATGTTCTTTTTTAAAACTTTCTTGCAATGAAATGACGCAAAAAAATAATCGAATGGTTAATGTTCTATTTAAAGAGAGATTGCGCACAAATGTCCGCAATCAGTCCAAAATACGATAAATTAATATTTCGGCCATTTTTTTGTCCCTGAGATTGACTAGAATTTATTGCAACGAATTCCCAGAAGATAAAATCTTTTTTTTAAGTGTTCTGTAATTATTGCAAAATCACTCAATGTTTAATATGCTATTTTTTTCGCTTTGATGAAATTGGATTAGCCAACCACAGATGGAGACTGTGAAGAGTTGTATAATAATAATCTCCAAAAAACTCTCTTTGAATTCTACATAAAATCGTCTGACAATATGTTTGAATTTAATGACAATTCAACTCCAAGTTCCTGATCGATATTTGGATGTATGTGACTTAGCACCATGAAGACTTGATGGCTAATTTTGACTATTTCTACGAGGGATATGAATCAACTGAAATCAACTCATTCCCCCAGTTGGTTATGTTTGTTCAAATAGTTGTTCATTCTTTATGGTCATGAAAGAGTTACTTTGTATGAGATAGTTTAAAAGTAAAAAAGCAGGTGCAAATATACAGGAAAAGACTTAATACATTAAGCACAAGCTTTCTTAGATTAGGAATATTAATGATTATTTCGAATGAATGAAGCACCAGTTATTAAAAGTCAAAATAATCTAGTATTCCTGTGATCAAGATTTCAGGAAATTTATCAATATATTTGGATAAATTTCATTAAAATTTTAAGCAGCTAAATTACATTTTAAACAATCCTGACATCGATGACAGGCTTACTCTGGTGACAAAAACTAAAATATTGTGGTCCCCTTCGCACTAACGAAGAAAATTTTTTAATGCTACTTGATATCACTCACTGTTTTGATTTTTTTTATAAAGTGTGTGTTCAATTAAAAATAAGATCATGAGCCTATTTTAAAATCTTAATTAGGTTACTTTATTAATTACAGAAATATGAAACCCTATAAATTTTAATCATTTACTGATAAATTGTGGTAATCTTTGTGATTTTTGTTTTTAACATTGCTCGACTTTTGAGTGTTCATAATATAAAAATTGAAAATAAAAAAAAAGACCATGCTTCTTTCGCAAACCATGTTTCATGTTTTAATGTGCAAACTAATGTTAATTATTTAATTATCTAACTTTGAAAATTTGTTAGTTTTTTAATATTTCAGTCTATGTGAATAATTATCAAAACAACTCTATGCAGATATTCTTTGAAGCTACAGGCGTTGTTAGGTAATTAATTGTCGTTTCGTAGATATTGTTTTTATTTTTTAGGTGAAAGTGTTAAATATTTATTTAATGTTTCATCAGAAATTTTTCCTCCTATGAGCAGTCAGTAAATTGACAGGTAATTGTTTGACTCAATTGGCTACTTTGATAATTTAAATTTAAGCATAGTTTTTATTAATTTTTTAAGAAACAATTTTTTATCTCAAAAAAGTGCTATTATACACTAAAGAATCTTTGCAAATGCGCAATGTTGTGTGGAAATTTTTTTCTAAATGAAAACTCGGTATAATCTAGATTGGAAAATTATTCACTAAATAGCATTTTTAATAATTTTTAGTCTGATATTCAGTGACTTTGAATTTTATATTTACAGGCTTGTTTGGTACATTCTCTTAAACTCTTACCTACTTAAGTTACTCTATAAAATTCCCACTTCTGTTAAATAATAAACTTACTGCCTTAAATTTAGTTTATTTAAATATTTGAATTATTTTTTATCTCAGACTTTACATTGACGAAATGTGTTGTGATTCTTTAAAAGTTTAGTCGGTTTGATCTCTAGGATTTTGGTGTTGTCTTTCTATACCTTTCCGAAAATAATTTTCTAAACTGAAATAACAGATTAGAACTGAGATAACTTTAATTGAGTTATAATATCACTATAGTCAAAGATATTTAAAATAATTAATGGTTTGGCATTAAAATAATATAAAAAATAAAATTATGTTTTTTAGATTAGTCATTTTTTTAATTAATTAAAATTTATATTACAAGATGTCATAAATAATATTTGAAAAGATATTTATGATAAAAAATTTTTATCTTTTTGTGTGTCTTTATAAAGTGTAAAGGACAGAGAAATACGTGGAAGTAACCAATTTAGCTTTCTTTCATATTAATAATTACCTAACACACCCAGAATTTTATGAAATGTTTTGTGCGCAGAGAGGTAAAGTAAATATAAGTCATATTTAAATTCTTAAATACGTCATTTATTTTGCAATAATAGTTCTTTGAGTCTTGATAGTTAATTAGATGGTTTAAATCAAAATATTTTTAAAGCCCAATTTCAAGCAAAGTCATATCTCTGGGTTTAAAACGAAAAGATAAAGCAAGTAACGATGTGTTTTTCTAACCAACAAAAATCGAAGAAAACTCTAAAATTTTTTCAGAAAAATTGAATTTTGTACAAAAACAATGTATTTTTTTTGGATCACTCAGGCTTGAATATACAACCTAATATCGGTTTACTTGACGAAAAGATTAAGATCGAATTTTGTTTCAGTATAATTGCAACTGAATGTCTGTCTCGATGAAAAGAATTTTGTATTGCGTCATTAAGAATTTTAAAATCATTGATGGTGCATCTAAAAAAAAGAAATTTTAAAGTTTCTAAAAAACGAAAATGAAAAAAATGGTTTGCTGGAAATTCTTTGATCATTATTTACACAATAAAAATATCCGCATTCTGACTGATTAAAAATCTTTTTGTTAATTAAATATGTAATTTTTTATTTTTCTCCATATTTACCCTATTTCAATCTAGTTGAATATTTATTTTTATTTTTAAAAGCCAAAATAAATACGACAAGATCCAAGACTTAGTGGACAATGTATAAAACAAAACATCATTAATGCAATTGAATCCAGCGATGCAACTTCTTCAATTATTCTCGATAATTCTGAAATAATGCGTAGACAATATTAAAAAACTAAAAAGAGATCTTTTAAAAATATTTATTGATATTTTTTTTACACTTTGCCAATTATTTTTGAAAAAAGGTCCGTTATTTATTAAATGCTTAGTAATGTAAATTTTATCCTTCTCTTAATTATTTATGAGTGAAATATTAATTAGGCGACATAAGACTCACGACGACATTTCAACTGGTGTTTAAATTTTAAATATTTTACATTTAGATAAGGCTCAGCTTCTCATTTTGACGAAATCACCCACCCAATTAAACTATGTCGAAAGTTTTACATGACTGTCAATCCTTGGTTATCTTTAGTATCGTTGAGAATTAAAATAAAATTTTTTATTGTCAATTTCACAAAAAGTTGACACCCAGTGTTGCGCATTTATTTAAGAATGTGTGCTTACAGACTCTTTTAATAGTATTGAGAAAATAGTGAGTTTTCATTGCAGTGAAATGCAGCTAAATTTAAAGTGTAGAACTTTTGTGTTTTTTAAGGGAAAATATGGAGAATATGATAGTAATGCATTGGTAGAACTTAAAAACAGAGGTTTTTATCATATTTATACATTTTTAAGCCAGTTGAAAAATACATACATCAGTAATGTAGATAGAAAGAAAATATATAAAGCCAATGTTAGTAAAGGAAAGTATCAAATATTGCCTTAACAATGAAACATAAAAGGTATGTCATCTACGCAATTATCTAAAAGTACTTGAACAAAGAACAGGTAGAGAGAAAATTAAAGGGTGTTAAAAGTCAAAAAGCTTATCAATTATTTTTATCAAAATTATTTAACCATTTTCTATTAATAAAATGTGTAGTTTTTTAATTTTAAATACTTGTATTGTTTTGTAACAACAATTAACGTTACCTTAAGCCTATATACCATAATACGATGTAAATGTAAATTTCATTTCACACGTAAATGTACTGATATAATTCTTAAAAAATGAATAATTAACAGACGATTAATGCAGATGTTATTAATAATAAAGATTTAATGGCGATTATTTTATCAACTGGTGAATCAAAAATTAATTTTACTAAAGAATTTCGTTTTTTCATTTATATAAAAGTAAGAATAGGGCGATCATTTCTCGGAATAAGATTAATAGATGCCGTTTTTCAAATATGATCAAGAAAAATAATTTCTTATGTTGTGTAAGGAATCGTAACTAAAAAATTGGTATATAATGCACAAAAAATGACCAAAAATACTTCCAGGTTTAGAGATGATATCCAACTAGCTATAAATAGTCAAAATGAGAGAAACATTCTAGATGTTAATTTTGTCATGGGTAATCTTCATTTTCCTCAATTAAAAAAAATTAGGAATTTAATAACTTATTATTTGGATTTTGTTTTTTTTTAATACAATTTACCTTTTTTATCTTTTTGAAAATATTTTTTTGCAATTAAAAAACATTTTAAGAACCCAGAATTCTTATGATAAAATTGAATTTTAAAAAATATTTAAATTTTCTTAAGAAATGATCTATTTATTGAATCACAACAACTTGTAACGATGAATGCTGGGATTTTTACCAAAATGCAAAAGAAAAGAAGCCAAAATTGAAAAATAAAATATGTGTTAGATTTAAAGCAATTCATTAAATAATATTAAAAAAAATTTAATTTTAAATGTAGTGAGATTATGTGAAAATTGATTATTAAATTTTAAAAATGTGAGTAAACCCCTGTAAGAAAAGTAAAATATTTACTTTTGGTTCGATGTTATGCAGAGAAAATGTGAAAAATTGCACGGAGACAGCCAATCATATAACAAGAAATATAACTGGAAACTTTTTCTTGCACTCAAAGTTTTAGCTCCTTACATCGCCTTGGAATAGAAAGCTTAGTACAAATAATTTTGTTTAAAATTTATAAGTTAATTTTCTAGTCATTTTCATATATCTGCCTAGTGTCCTGAATGTCAGGTTTTTGCACTAAAAAGGGATTGAAAACAATATTTTAAAGCTTAAATTTATTCACGGTTCTTTTTATGCAACATTCCTTAACTTCATAATGATTCCAACTTTCTATTGGAAAGATGGCTGAGCGTTAATTTTCACCACATCCCAAAAGTGTTGTGTGCTTGATATTCGTTCATTCGTTGTACAAAAGAAACTCAGGCATCTTTTTAAAATCTGATAAGCTATCAGCTCTGAGAGATATGACTTGATTACATCAGAGGAAGGAACCATATCTAAGGCTGGTAAAAACCGAACAGCTGTTCATAATTAGGATAAAACTCGTAGACACATTAAACATAAAATTCCTTAACTTTGCTCAAGACGCTTTCAGTAAGGAAAAATTAAAAGTTTTTAAATTAGTACTTTAAAATACCGTAGAAAAGTTCACTCTGAGGTTTTTTAAAATCGAGTAAAACACCTTCATATTGAGCAATAAGTATCATTTTTTTAACATTAAGGATTCTATAGTACTTTTCTTGTATTTTATTAACGACAAGTGCATAATCTGTAACAGAATAAATACCGACAAAATATTCAAAATGGACTGTATATAGTTGAAAAAACAAAGACGGTGAACCTAAAATGTTCAATAAATTACTTACAATTGAGCTCATTCTAAGCCATCGATAAGATCTTTATTACCAAAAAGAATCAGACGATTGTCTCCAGACCCATACTCTTGCAAAATCATGTGTTTGAACATTTTCGCTATGATAAAATTAGTAATCATCAGAGGCATTAGGGCTGTTCTTCACAATGAAGTCTACAGTTCACGACGTTTTCTCTTAAAGCTCGGCTTAAAATATTTTTCTGCAGCTCCAAGAGTAAATCTTATAAAATTGTTTCCTTACAGACCGGATAAAATTGGTTGCACTGACCTTCAGTTTATTAATTCTTTACTTTATTTGACTAACAGCCTATCTTGTCAAAACAGACTCTTTGTTTCTGCCGAATTAATGTTCGTATCAGAATCAGTTTTTATTTGCTGTGATTTGGTTGTTGTAAGAGCCTGGTAGACTTTTCTGGTTGAGTTAACAACATTTTGTTATCGTTCCATTTCCTTATAACTGTGTTTAACAAACTCGTACAGTTTATGCAATATCTATTGTTTCCCTTTTAATGTTAAATTAAACTTCAAGATCTTATTTGACAGATTAAATTCTTTAAATTAAAAATATAACGATTTACTTCAACCTCAACTTTGTAATCGACACAGAGTTGGAGCCAACGGTAATTCTGCGACAGATTAAAGACAAAGACGCTATCAAAAAACTTTTTTTAAATCAAATTAAAAGGCCTATTTCTATCATCTGTGATAATGTCCTATGGTTAGTATTCCTAAATATTCACAATAGTTAAATCTAGTTTTATTCATTATTATAGATGGTGAGTTGATTTATGAATTATTTTTAACATTTTTGTAAAAAATCAAAAAAAGGCTTGTGTTAAAGAAGTCTTCGACAAATTTTTGTCATTATTTCCATTTTACCAAATAATAAATCGCATTTAAATATTTTTAACATTAAACTTTTTGTTAATAAATTACAAAATCAATGATATAATGAGCATATCCATAGTTTTTGCAGGTATATAAATTAAACCTTGTTTCATCGAAATATAAGATACTTTTGTATTTGAAATCAACTATAATTCCAAAAATCAACTTAGATTTAGTGATATTTATACACTGTTGCTTTACACTTGATATTTTTTAAAAATATTAATCCTTAAATACTCTTGTGTTTTCTCCTCTCTATCAATTTTTAAGGTCAATAATCTCGTGCATAACTTTTCTACTCATCAAATTTGAGCAATAAAATTATCTTCGATAAGAGTGTGCCTTATTTTCCGATGTCAAATAGACTTATGATGAAATTTTCTGAAAAACTTCCATACAAACTTTGGATTTAGGATTTTGAATTTCATATTTTGAATTTTTTTAATCCATCCGATAAACTACCGTTTTCTAATATTTAGAATTATTAACAATTGTAATTTTATTGTATTTTACCACCATTTTATTTGGTCAATACTGGTAAAAAAAACAAATACTTTTTTATGTTAATTGACTTATTCTCTATCGCCACTCTAGATAAATACGATTTTCAACATTTATAACCGATTATTTTTTACAAGCGATAAAAATTTTTTTCTTGTTGTATGAATTGATCGTCTTTGCGAGTTAATCATATTTCATAAAGCATTTTTTATATTTTGTGAAATTCGAAACATCATTTTGGGATATTTTCAATAAATACTTCTCTGTTTATTTTACATTTTTTTGTGATTTTTAAATCTTATATGTTCTATCTCTTGGTTAAAAAATTTCTTTTTTCATTAATTTTCCAATCAATTTCATATCGTCAATTTGGGTCTACATTAATCTTTTTTCCTTATACCTCAATAAATATTATTTGTTAAAATGTAAAAATATCTTTTTTATGTCAGTAATCTGTATTTTTGTATTTTTATTTTTATGTTATTTTCAAAAAGATTTTTCGGTACCCTGGGTTATGACATGCAAATCTATCCTTCATAACTTACTCCTCACTTTCTGGAGAATATCGCATCTTGCCAACTGCTACCACATGATGGTGTTTCTTCCATGATATTAACCCCTTTGTTGGGCCAACTATCCTTGAACGGACTTAATTGAGGTAGCCCTGTTAGACTTAAATAATTAAAACGACTAGAAAAAAATTATTCTTCCCAAACTTAACGACTTCTGGATATTTTTTGCTATTAAATTACTGTGAAGTTTATCAAGAAAAACTTAATTTTATCACTAAATGAACTTATAAACTAGATAATTTATCAAGTTAATTTTAAGCTTATAAAAACCATTACATTTAACATATATATATTTATAGCTACTATTTTAAATTTAATATTTAGATATTTACTTTTGAGAAATTTAATTTAATAATTAAATTAAATTATCGTATAAAATATTCATAATGTTTGTGATAAAAAGGATTAGAGCTCTAGTAAAAGCTCTTTGTCGGTTAAGATGCGGCTTACTACCATTGTCGAAGATGAAAGCAATCCTGACAATCAATTATTTTAAATAACATATTAAAATAACAATAAAATTTTAAAAATTATTATTTCTTGGTTCCAGAGTTATTAAATAGTCAAATTTTTATTTGATTTATACAATCAATTTAATCCTACATGACCGTTGTGTAAATTTTGCATATATTTTTTAAAATTTAAAATCAGTGATAAAAATCTTGAAACTTTTGTTTAAATATATGAGTTTTTTAAATAATCTTGACATCTTATTGATAAATATTAATTTTTTTATTTTGGTAAATATTTTTACGTTGTGTTTGCGATCGATTTGATGGTTTTATTTTAACTTAAGAGTTTATGAGTGTATTGCTCCACAGTCTTGGTAATAGATGTATAGCCCAATCTTAATTAACTCTTTTATTTTAAATAATAAATCGGTATTTTGTTTGATTTTATTATCTCTAATTATTTAAAAATTACCACAATTATAATATTTCTCAAATTTTTGTTTATTTGCTTGATGGATTACCACGATAGCAGTTATCGGCGCTAACAAATTCAGCGATTTAAGATGAGGGACGATAACAGCCAATCAGGTCAAACTGAAGGTATTGTTATAAAAAATATTAAAATACTTCATATTTATAACAAAATAAAAATTTTATTAATATGATAAGCATATTTGATATCTCTTCGCACCAACCATTTTTATGTGTTATAAAATTTCATATTCTTCAATAAAAATCTTTATCGAAAAATTAATAATTTTTTCTTTGCCATAATAAATAAATGTTAACTATTGAAGTTTAACCTCGTTACTTTGCAATTCTTACTTTTACCAACCTATAATGATAGATAAAACATCACGTTATTTACTCAAATATTATCACCTACTATATTAATAAAACTCATCAGAAGGAGCTTTGGAAATGTCTGGTGATGTGGCATATATTTTGCTGGCAGCAGCAACTCTTGAGTTGAATAAATTTCTTTGTATACAGAACACATCACCTTCGAAATTCATCCATTTAGCAAGTTTGCGGTTATTTTTTATAACAATCATAGCAAATTTTTTTTATAATCGTGTCTTATTTTTCATAACTTAATTAAATTATCATTCATTTTTATTGTGTCAATAAACATAAACAGATGATTTCATGTTGCATTAAAATATCACACTGCCAAAGTGTTTTGATGTCAATTGTATTCAATTTTTAAGTGTTCAAATTTTTAAAATTTAAATAAATCAAAGCAATGAAACAAGAAATTTATTATTATGCACGCAAAGAGATGGGAAACCGGTTAAAATAATCATTAGATAAATTAAGATGAAATTTTGTGATAAAGAATCAAGTGAGAATTACCGTGAAAATACTACTTCATTTACAGTTTGATTTTAACACTTGATAATGTAAAAAACATCGTTACTTATTTCTTAAGTTTTTTTAGTTAATTGTAATTGTGTAATCGACATGACTAACCAAATTTTATTATTATTGCGGGTGTGTGAAATGACAGGTTCGAATAATCCGAAAAACAACGTACTTTCTAATTTTCAACAAAAACCCAATATTTTTGTGTTTGATTTTTTGGGATTATTCAGAGCTGATGCGAAATTTAAAATAAAAACTAAATAAAATTGGAGGATAATACTTTCATGGATGCCTACAATTGAGTTATAGTGCTACTCGTTTTCACTAGAATTTAAGTGCGTTTGTGGTCCTTGCTAAACAAAAGCACACTATTAAAATTATCAAATAAGATAAATATTTAATATCTGTACAAATATTTATACTTTTTACTCGTGATAAAAAAATAAAAACAATATTCTGTATTTCTCAAGTTATTAAATTTTTTCGATTTCGTCTGACTTAGGTCTTCATTGGTTGGGACCTGATCAAACATTTTATTTTTATTACCTTTTTATCGAAGTTAAAAATAGTCAATTTTTTTAGTTTTCACAAAATAAATTTTGATCAGAAGACATATAAACGAGTCACAGAAGGTAGATTTTCACAACAAGAATGTCTTGGTTTTTATAGCATTATGGTTTGTCGATTTTTATATGGGAAACGATGGAATTGAAAAATTAGATATTTTGTATTTTATCATGTTTATTTTTCTAATTTTTGAAAGAAAGAATTTAGAAATAATCAAATATTCTTTGAACTTCTTAAATAACCGATGAATACAAATATAATAATTAATAAAATGAAGTCTTATTTAATCATGTTATTTTGCTGATAATCTTACTGCAAAAAAGAGATTTTGCCATTCGAAAATCACTTCTTTGTTTATTGTTATCTTCTTGTCTATTTCTTTTTAATATGTTTCGTATAAAATGAGTATTTTTGGCAAAATAATCCACTGGTCTTCTTTATTTCTTTGTAACCAAAGTTGACTTTGTCGTCTAGAGTGATAAAAGCGATTATAGTGCTATAATTTATTCTTAACCTTATAATTCACATCGATTTAAAAGCCTACAGACTAGATATTACATTTTATTCTTAAAAAGACTACATTTCAGTTAGATGTAGTGAGGTTAAACGAAATATTCATAAATGAAATGATAATTTTATAAACAGTTACATTCAAAACATAACGTTTTATAAAAATTAAATTAGAAATCTGCGATGTTATTCAATTCGATATTTAGTTTTATCATTGCTTTTCAAAATAGTCTGTCTTAACAGCGAGTTTTCCAACAATGCCCTGATCTTGAAGTATCCTCCCTAAGCTTTCAAATTTTTTCTAATCTATAAAATAATGGAAATAGATTGCAATAATCGTCAATTTTTTTCATAAATTAAAGTCTAAATTTAAGACAATATCAAATTTTGGATTAAAGTGTATCTAAACGACTCAAGTTTCCCAATATCATTGTGATAAGCAAATTTTAGATAAAAGATAAAAAAACTTTTCAGAATTATTTTCGGTTCGAATTATACATTAAATGAAAATTATTTTAAGAAAATAACTTAACACATTATATGCAATGACAAAGGCGATTATTAAACTTTTTTTTCTCGGAACTAACTTTGGATCTAAAAAAACATATAAATTTATTTTATTTACCTTAGCTTATATAAATTGCAGAAATTTTTTATGTATTTTTAGCCATCATGGAAAGTATAAGGAGAAATATGTATCTTTTGATGTCGATAGTAAAATAATATATTTTATAATTCTCATAATGATCAAAAAGGATTCTTTTTAATTATCATTCAACATTGGGAATCACAGCACGTTTAAAACCGAAGTAAAGGCTCAGGTATTGTTTGAGAAATAAACAAGAAATACTTGAGTAAAACCCGAAATCGCATAACTGTACTAACCAAAATAGTCATTTTTACATATCTCCACCATCAAAACTTTTTCCTCTAAGTCAATAAAATTTCTGATAGATTTTTCTTTATTCTAGAAAGACATATTTAATCAAATAATTTATAATTCATTTTTTTGCTTTTCTTTGTTTTTAAAGTACTAACTGT
>CM043709.1:38142624-38170236 GCA_023969325.1 Oryzias curvinotus | reverse complement strand
CGATAAGGATTTTAAAACAAATTTAATAAAGAATAATGTGTATTAATCTTAATAATAATTTTAAAAAACAAGCATCACTTAAAGATTTAATTCAACCAAATTAAGGAAATATATATTAATATTTGATATTTTAAAACAAAATAACAAAATTTTAATTATTCCTTTAAAACACATCATTTACATTATTTTCAAGCTGTTCTGATAAATTAAGATTAGTCTTTAGTTAAATAGATAACATTACTGATATTAAATCGGCCTAATTTATGATTCAGCTTTTATTTTCCCATTCTGTCATTTTTAAATTTCTCTATGTGGTTAAACCTAAACTGCTTATGGATGTTAGAAAAAATTCTAGAACTGATAAAAAAAACTATAAAATCGTTAGTTTTAATAGATTTGTCGATATTTAATCAGACCCCAAAAGTGGTGTCAGCAGTTTTCAAAATGTAAAAAGAATTGAATTTTGTTAAAGATCATGGAAATCAAGAAGAAGTGAGGAAGAATAAAGCATTTATAAAGGGCTTTTATTCCATCAAGAAAAGAGCACAAACGATGTTTCGAATGCCAACAAATTGGAGAGTAGTGGTGAAGAGAAAATTAAGAATCTTCGGTTTGTGCAAAAGGAAAAAGATGTGAAAAGAAATCACCTATTCAAACAGATTGAGATAGATTTAACAGAAAATCCGAGTTTACGGCAAAGTTTTGGATCATTATTCAATGGTAATTCATCTCATCTGAAAAACTTTGTCATTTTAATTCACTAGCAGAAATTAATATCATAAAGATTAAGTCCAATTCGAGAGAGGATTATGTTTATTTATTTTTTAAAAAATTTATCAATATTCTTACCATTTTGAACAAGAATTATTTATCTTTTCAAATTTGTAAGTTATTTTAGCTTGATAGAAAATACAAATGGCCGTGGATAGAAATGATGATAAATATATCGCAATCCAATCTATATTTGAACATTTTATTAAAAGAGTGCAATTTCTGAATGTAAAAATTAAAAAATTCTGAATTAGAACTGCTACAAAAAAGAGGTGTAATACATTATTCAAACAAACTAAAAAAATCAAAATATATTCTTTCGTTGGAAATGAGGAAAATCCCGTCATTTTCCCTGACATTGTTGAACTAACAAGGCACTCATACACTAAAAAAACTAAGTTGATTTTCTCATGAAACTATTGTCTTGATCCTAAAAAAACCTTCATATAACAAATTCATAAAAGCATTTTTAATATCGGTTGTTCAAAATCTTTAATTAACTCAAATTTTATTTCGAGATAAAATAAATCTTCTCAATGTTTTCCCTTCTTTGTGATAAATATTAAGAATAACCTAATAATTTGAACTATATCGATAAATATTTTTCTAAAAATGATGTGGTAGAGAATTAATTATACCAGCTAAACAAAAGCATTTGCTGCTATTATAATAAATGTTATACTTTTAAGTATAATGTGACAAAAGCTAAGGAAAGGGAGCATAAATAAAAATTATATATGTCTGTTTGCAGGAAAGAAATTATCGAATCCTAATGATATGGTGAATCGTAAGGACCTCCAAGTAGTTAAAAATGATTCAATAAAAATGTTATTTCAATAATTAAAAAACAACTTTTTAATTTGGTGAAGGAAATAAATATAAAAACCCTTTTGAGCACAAAATCACTTTTACTGTTGAATATATGATAGGAAAATCTTGTTATAGAGTTCCAAGCCCATTTACGATGCATGTAAAGGATAGCATTTAAAACATGATGGGAGAAAAAAATAGTAGCGAGAAAGAGCTGGTGGTGTTTAGCAGTTACTTCTTCAAGAAAAAATGAAATCGCAACAAGATTTTTTGTTTCTTTATAGAAGTTAATAAAGTTATTTTTAGTCATTCCTACACGTTTCCAATTATCAGGGTTTTATTTGACAGACTTTGCAAATGTGGTTATGCTAAAAATTTAAAAATAAAATACTTTAATTAGAATTTACGCAGAAAAAATGACAATGAATGAAAGTGGAGTTTACTATTGGTTTTTGTGTGGAATTATTGAATTCAAAGTTATGCGTTTTACGCTCAGAAATGTTCTCAACATCTTTTCAAAGCCTAACGTACATAAAATTGAGGAAAAATTTGAATTTGTTCTCTTATCTTGATATATTCTTGTATTTATAAAATTATTTTTAGAAAAATTTAACTATTTTGAAACAATATTAAGAATTTGAAAATAATTGAATGATAAAATTCTCACATAAAGTCTCGAATCCTTATTGATCACCTAAATTTTTTAGGCTATATTATTAAATCTAACTAAAAAGATTGACGAGATGCTAATAAAGAGTTTTAAATGAATGAACAGAAGTGACTGATTAAAAGGGTTTACAGAGGTTATTTTGCCTCTTGTGGAATATAAGTATTTTATAATTGAATTTATATTTACTGGCTCTTCTTTTTACGAGTTATTAACCGATTATAAAATATTTGGATAAATCATTATTTAAACTTCTATCAAAACCGAAAAAATATTTATTGAATTACGAACTATGCACTTTCTTGACGTTAGTGCTTGTAAAAATCTTATAAACAGATGAATCTAAAAAAGTGTTGGAAGACGTTTATATATAATATTTTGACCAAATGTATTCCCCAACATCATTCGGTTGTTGGAAGTTAAGAGATGATGATACAAGCAGGACCATTGATTGTGATATTCTGTTCCAGAGTCTGAACAAGATGAATTTAGACATTTTAAATTGTAAAAAAAATTTAAAGATGAACCAGACTAAAATTAATAGGTTTATTGAATAACATCAAGACGTCGATAATGAAAAATCTCCTTGACTCTTCTTCATGAACTCCTTTGATTTTACTATCCGATATATTCGTGAAAAAAATAAAATTTTAGCCGATGCAAGTTCAAAGACACTAGCATCAGTGTTAAATTTAAAGCAGGGCTAAAGATCGGACAAGGATGTTAAAAATAAGATAAAACTTGTGTGCTCCATTAAAATAGGAAAATATCAGGAAAAGTTGATGTATTGTCTTAAGATAAATATATTAACCAAAAAGCATTCATGAAAAAAAATTCTTTTAAAAATTACCTGAATATTGATACCATTTCATTAGATATTTTATTTAGCCTAATTATATATTTTTTCTTCAACAAAATAATAATTGTTCTAATAAAAATCATAATAATCACTCTTTATTCGTGTTTTTTATAACTGCATTCTTATATTTTATCATTTGTAAAAATAATAATGATATTTAAACGATAAAAATTAAGTTTTTTTATTTTAATATCTCCTAGATATTTTTTTTCTTATTATGATAATGAAAAAAAAATTTTAGAAGATAAATCACAATCTTTACTAAAATGAAGTTAACACCATTTTTTAAGTTTTGATGTTTTTTAAATTTTAAATTTACTGATTTTTCAGTATATGGTTAATGTTTATTTCACTGAATATCTTTCTATATTTAAGGAAGAAAAACATCTATGATGATTTACTGTTCAATTTTGTTATTCTAAAAACTAATAAAATAAGGTTACGGAATATTATTTTAATGATAAATAATTCTATTAATTAAAAAAAATGTTTTTTTGGTTTTTTATATGTATATAAAAAAGTATGAATTTTTTAGTTGCAATTACCAGACGAAAAATAATTTCTGAAAAAAACTTCGAAGTTGTAATTTCCAATATCGTTATTGATTTTTTTGATAAACAAGGTCAATTGATAATTTTAAAACTATTATTTAAAACTGCAAATATTAAGAAATTATATTTAAAAAAAAATATTCATAAACGTTGTTCAAACTTACATTAAATAAGTGTTCATAAAAAAAGAAAAATTGAAATATAAAATTGTTCTAGTTAGGAAAAAAATAGCGATAACCTTATAATATATTTCACTTCATTTATTTAATTATTTTTTTTTAAGTCAAGTATACCAAGTTACTTGATAAAATAACAAATTTAAATTTTTAATGACATGAAGTTAATACTAATGAAAAATATAAATATAAAAAAATTGGAAAAATAAATATTTCAATAAATAACAAAATATATTGTATTTTGAATAAAATTATAGGATTATTATCTATAAAATTAGCTTCCAGAAACCAAATTTGTTATTTTATTTTTATCTTACTTAAAATTAAAAGGTATAATTTCAGAAAAAACGTATCCTTTTTTATCATAAAGACTGCGTGTTATAAATATTCATTAATGTAATAAAACACAAATTTTTTAATTATTATATTTAATTCTTTAATACTTTACAATGAATTATGAATATTTTTATTAAAAAAATCCTAATGCCATTCTGAATAGAATTAATGTTAAATTTTAGTCAGAATTTTCTTTGGATAACTTCCTTAAATGATTTTAAAATTACACTTTAAATAAGTTTGTTTATAAAATTTTTTTAAAGAGTCGTTTATTGAAAATAATTTTCGAAAATTAATGTCGGAAAATAGATAATTTTTTTGAATATTTTATTTTAATTAATAATCTTAAGCTATGACTACAAATCTTTCAGAAGATATATAACAGTTTAGGTATGTAAGCCAATAAGGTTGATTTAGTATATAAATTTAAAAAAAGTTTTAAATTGCTATTAAAAACATCCAAACATTTTTAGAGTTACTTTATTGTTTGGGAATAGTTGAAATCAATAACTTGTTAGTAGTCGTAAATATTTATTAAATAGTGATATAATTAAGAAACTATCTTTTACAAAATGAAAGATTTGTTTCGTTTTAACGACGATAAAATGATTTTTATTATTTTTAAGATTTTTATTGATTAGTTTAATGAATTCGATAAAACAATATTATTGAGACTGACTAACTGAAAATACAACTGCAAGAGTAGTAAATTTAATTATCTTAATGCTTTTTTTTTTCAAAAGATTAGATTTTCAATAAAATTCCTGTATTGTTCAAAAAAAGACTGATGAAATTTTTATGAATCCGACATTGCAAACTTTATCACTGACTACATATGATTTCGAGCTAAAAACGAAGTAAAAATTTATGATATATAGATATTAGTTAATGATATATTAAATAATAAAAAAATAAGTATTCTTACTATTTTAATTTACTATATTATTTACCTTAAATGCTAATTAAATTAAAAATTAGAAAAATTGTTATATTCTGTTCAATATTTTGTAATTTTAAAACGATAAAAAATATTAAATATCAATGTTAAGAAACCCATAATAAAATATTATGCAAATTTGATTAAAAACAAAATATTTAACTTTTTTTATTTATTTTCATGTATAAATTAAATCTACAAAAAATAAAAAAATACTTTTTTTGCATAATACTCAAACAGAACAATAAAATTAATCGATAAATGATTAATAACCACATTTTATTGTAAATTTGAAGAACAAAGATAAAATATATTTTTTAATATTCAAGCTAATTCAAAGAATATTTTTGTTTGGGGATTTAAGTAAAAAAAAAGTTATTTATATTGTAGCATTGTCTTCAATATTAATATTATTGATTTGCAAGCTGATAATAATTTAAAGCAAAAATTATATGCTTTAATTTAAATTTATAATTTTTACCAACAATTTTTTATAACTTATTTAATCTGTACAGAGAGTTTTTAATTTTATTTTCTCATTCACCTTTTCGAAAATTTATATCATAAAAATTAATTTGAGTAAAATTAAGGTTTGCTTCTAAGAAAAGTGGTTATATTTCGCAGAAAGAATTTGGAGCAAAATCAATATCAAAACGAATAATCAAGAACTTATACAATATATTTAGGCTATTTTTCAGATAGCTGTTGAAATGAATATTAAGTCCAATGATTTTTTTCATTTAATAAAATTATGTAAAAAAAACTCAATATATTTTTTTGAATATATTTTGATTTTAATAAGAATGTAAATTAAGCATATTGGGTTATAAGGCTCAATTTTCATGCCTCACCTATCAAATAATCTATGTAGAACAGTTTAAATTTTATATTTTGTTCATTAAATAGAAGTGATAAAGACTATAAATCGGCCTTTTTTTTACTATAAAAATACAAAAACTTTAAAAGAACGTATCGAACTAAATTTGCGATAAATGTATCTAAGAAAAAAGAGAAATATATACATTTATTTTTATTTTAACATTGCAAATTGAAAATTATAACGTTGAATGATAAACATCACTTTTAAATTGTAAAGCATTGATAAAATATTTTTATTTTATTCTTGTTTTTATAATTTAATTTTTTTAAAATATAGTAGCTATGAACTCTTAATTCATATTTTTAATCATGATGTCTTTACTTTTTTAAATTTTTGAGTGGCAAAGAATTTTTTTTCATAAATTATTAATGTTAACATTAATTATATCAATTTCATCATTGTTGTAATATTGGTTAAGGTTAATGAAGTTACAAAATAAATTTTCTTGTTTTAATTTTTGTTAAGTATGAGATTTCTTTTTTTCTTTTACTTTATGTGGTAAAAATTAGTAAAAGATAATTCTTTTAATGTTCATCGGTGATTGAACATTAAGATACTTAAGAGCAATGAAATGTCTTTAATAAAAAGCAATTTATTGTTTAACTTCATTTAATTGAATAATTTTTTACATATAATCAATAACTTTTACAATTTTGATTGCACAACTAAGGTCATACTAGTTTGCATCTTCTCCTTAGTGGGTTCGTATCCGAAGGGAAATTATCGTAATAAATTTCTAAATAAGGAGTTGTTCTTTCTCAATATTTATATTTCCTTGTCTAATATTGTGTTTTTTATTTTATTATTCATTATATATCTCTATAAACTTCAATTTAAAAATATTTAATGAAAAATCTCAAAGACAAATAGTAGGTAATCCATACGTTCTTCAATGGTCATTCTGTAACTGAAAAAGTTGATAATCAATTATCAAAATAACTGTAAGAATATGTTTCTAGCCATGATTAGATTTGTTAAAAATAATGATAAAAATATTATTTCAGATTGGATCTATCTTACTTCTTATAATAAAATTTAAAAAAATATTTATGTAAATACTCTTTAATCGTATAAATCTTTTGATTTGACGAAAAAGGTGTTATTTAATTTTTAAATATGATAATTATATTTTATGACTGTGATCTTTATTCCATTTTCGATAAATTATTTGTATTTTTAAGCCCAATTATTTTTTTAGCATTAATAATAATTTTTTTACTCAAAACAAATCTTAAAAATAATTGGATTTAAAAAAAAAATAATCAGGTAAAAATAAAATTAGTTGCTAACCCATTCAGTCCCTTTTGACGTACGAAGTAAGTAATCCATCTGAAACTGGCCTAAATATTGACATAAGCCGTACTTTATAAACTCCATAAGCTGCAACAGTGCGCATTGAACTGCGCGGGAAACGTCCACAAGCATTTGACCGACCGCTTGCAATTAACCACTACTACAAGTACATGGTGGCATGGACAAGTTGAATCATCTGTTAGAGCTTTACGACCCATGTCGAAAAACAATAAAACGGTATCAAAAAGTTGTCATTCCCATACTGCAAGTCGCGATGATGAAATCCTGGATTATCTGCAGAAAGCGAGAAGGCAAAAAAAACATTTCTAAAGTATGAGCAAGCTGTTATCGCGTTGATATCTAGGGCATGGACCAGGAAGCAGAGAGTGTTGTTTCCGGCGGTGGAGTAACTCGATTGACTTACAGAAAACATTTTTCTGACATCATTCCGCCCTTGGAGAATAAACCAAGAGCACAAAAGAGATGCAGAGTTTGCTGGGAACCTTACAAAGTTCGACGTGACGTGCGCTATCACTGTCCAGACTGTCCTACGCAACCGGGATTATAATTTCCAGCCTGCGTCCAAGATTACCACATAAGCATGGACTATTGCTGACATTGACTTATCATGTAGAATTTGGTAATTTTCACAAATAACTACTGTAAAAAGTTTCTGAATGTTTCACTGTGCTGCATATAATGAGTAAATGTATAACAATATAATTTTGTATTTTATCTATATTTCGGTGCAAAATCACTGGTAACACTGTGCTAAAACCGTGTGGGACTGAAAAGGTTAAAGTTTCACAAAATTTTCCTTCCCAAAAAGCTATTAATTAATTGTAAGGGACCTTATATTTCAGTTTTAGACTGATTAGCTAAAGATAAATTAAATTTCAAATCTCTCAATATTCGTATTTATTCTAATAATAACAATTCAACATTTTAATATCTTAAGTGATATTTAATATTTAATTATTTTTTTAGATATTAACAAAATATTTTATTTGTTATATTACATTGAATTTAAAAGTGCAAAGTATCCCAATTATTGTTATTGTGTATATAATTAATTCTTATCGTTGATTATTATCAATTTTTCATTTCATTTTAACCTAATGTAAAAACATATTGAAGAAATTTTTAAGCTTATAAATGAATATTTAAAACTATATATTTCTAAATTAATAATTTTTTAACTTTTTAATTCATTGAAGTACAGTCATCGTAAAAAGAATTCATTAAAAAAAACTTGATCTTAATTTTTCTTTTATATTACCCTAACATTCATCACTATACTATTCCCACTTAAGTTGAAACACACAATTTAATTTAAAATCGAAAAAAAAGATTTCTCGATAAACTATGAAATTTTCCTTTTTTTAGCGTCAAAAAATATTTTGTGATTAAATTCAGAAAATTATTTTTAAAGCTCAAAATTTTATTTCAAATTAATGATATTTTTGATAATATATTTAAAAAGCAATCCTTAAGATGGTCAAATTTATGCCCTCAGAAGAATTTTTAAATTTTAAAAATACTTTAGTGTAAAATATTTCCTGCCATATTAATTAGCTAAGATATTGTGCAAAAAAAATATTAGTTTTTTTTTAAATTCTGACAGCTTATTATATTAATTAGTATTATAAATATTTTAGAGCGAAACAATAATTAATGGAAAGATATAATACGGAATTGATTAGTGAGCTAAAAAACTTTATCATTGATTTACATTTTCATTATAAAACTGTTACTTAAACATTCAATTTTTCAATATATAAATTCTATGTAGCATATATATTGTCAAAACTTTCATTTAAAAAATGAGAAATATAAAAGCCTAAATATATCTAAAATCGGATTCTATCTTTAAAATTAATATATTTACGAAAATTTAAAAATAAATTTTTATTGCCTTCTTTGAATCTTAATTATACCCGATTAAATTGCATTTACTCCTTAGGAGAAAATTTTTTACATTTTATAATCTATTTACGTTAATATTATTACGATATCGATTTCGTAAATTTAGGTATTAAAGTATTATCTAAATATCTACGTAACTATGGGATAAAACCTTTTAAATTAAATTTATTTTAATAATAATTTTTGAGTGAAAGTTTATCTTCTAAATTGTTTCTAATCATCAAATAAAAAAAGAGTTCAAGATTTATTTTTTAAATAATAGAAAACAACTAATCATTGTAGACTTGCTTAAAAGAATGTCAATTGAAAGCACTAAAATTTTGTGTTAAATTAAATAATGTTTAGCAGATTTTAATATGATATAAATCTTTTATTTGCTATAAAAATTTATTATACTAAAATTTTAAGTTCTTAAACATTAGTTATCATTTGCTGCCCATTTTTTACTCGATATCTTTCACAAAGATACTTTTATCGTATTAATTATTATTGCTTTGTAAAATAAAATAAATAAAAAAAATTCAACAAATTTATATTAAACTATTTTAACAATATAAGGAATATTTATTTTTGAAATCAGAAAATATTACTTCAATATTTTTTAAATAATTCAATTTTTTTTTAATATAAAAAACAAAAGTTCTCTGATCTATGTTAAACACCTGTTCAGTAATTTTTTTAGTTGATAAAGTTAAAATACGTTAAAAATTTTTTTTTAAACAGCTAATTTTTATCATACAGTGTTTCGTTTAAATTTTGCAGTAAAAACCGGTTATAAGACAATTTGAAGAATTTTTTAATTTTTTGCCCTATAGCAAATTTTGTCTTATAGCCAATCATTGGTTAACTAATTGCTAATTTTGTATTTAACATTATAAATAAAAAAAATTAAAAAATAATTCAACTTTAAATTAAATATTCCGTAACTTTCTTTTGTCTGGATTTTTTCGTTAAATATCTCATAATAAGATCGCTTTCGAGGGTTGAAATATTCTGATATAAATTACCATCAGGATCATTAGCTGCATTATGCCGTTTTATAATTATTGTTCCTTCTAATGCTTCAATTTCCTTAACAGCTAGTTGTTGAAAATATTCTTCAGAAGAATCTTCTTGAATATCAGATTTATGAGTTACTGAATGATTATGAAAATTTTCGTTACAAATATCTATTTGATAATTCGCCATAATAAATTCTTGAAATGCAATTTGAGATTTAAGAAACGATGCTGCGACCTCTTCTTCTAAAAGAATATCAGTTTCTTTTGTATTACTAGTTTCTAATATTCCATTGTTTCCATTTATTTTTTAATGAATTTGTATTGTTAAGAGCGTAACTTTGTGTCATTCATATTCAATTAGTGAAAAAGAATCAATAAGTATGATTTTAAATTCTTGGTTTGCATCAAGATCTTATACTACACGAGAAATAAGTGCGTTTTTATCATGTACTTTAAAGTTATAAATTACTCCATTATCCAGTGGTTGGAGTATACTTTTCGTATTTGCTAGTAGAAACACACACTAGATATTTGTTAGTAAATTTTCTTCTGCATTTAAAGAATGGGCGGAACAATTATCAAGTAACAATAAAATTTCTCTTCCACTCTTTCGCAAGTCATAGTCCCATAACATCAACTCCTCAACAAAAATCTGTGAAGTCATCCATGCATTTTTATTAGATTTATATTTAACTCCTGTAAATGATTGGTTTTTGAGACATCTTGGATTTTTGAATTTTCCAATAACTACAGGTTTCCGTTTTTCGCCTGTCATAAAAGCACAAAAGTACACAGTTAGTCGCTCTTTTGAAAGTTTTCTGCTATGAAATTTTTCACATTTGAATTTCAGTGTTCGTTTTGGCAGCATATTGTTGAACAATCCGGTCTCATCAGCATTAAAAACATTATTATCAGTGTAATCCTTTCTGAGCTTGGGCCAAACATCCAGAAGCCATTTTTTAACGATTTAATGTCAACGGAATTTGATTCTCCTGACAAAATTTCACTTGTTATATTATGGCGCTGTTTAAATCTGCCATTCCATCCCAATGTACAATTCAATTTTGTTATGCGATGATCTTTTGCAATTTGATTTGCTTTTGACATCAATAATGGTCCATTTATTGGAATACCTCTGAATCTTTGTTCTAAAAACCATGAGTAAACATTAATATCAAAAACTTAATGAACAGGTTTTCTTATCGATTTTGAAGTATTTAAAAATTAACTGCCCTCACTAATTATTTTTTCTTTGTCACTTTTAATTTTTGATATTGCCGATGGTTCAACGGCATATTTCTTGGCCACTTCACTAGCTTTAACATTCTTGTCGAGTACAGAAATAATTTCTTTTTTTTTAACGTCAGATTCTTTCTTTTATTTTTCGATGTATGGTTTGGGGAAAAAATTAAGTGTATTATATCCGAATATCGGTTTTAAGACAATTTTCCAATATAAATTCGTTATTTTATGACTGAAAACATGGAAAATTGTCTTATAACCAATAAAATGTCTTATAAACGAGTTGATTATAACCGGTTTTTACTGTATTTATATTTATCTGATGTTAAAGTTAAATTAAAATAAGTATAATAAAAATTTATTTTCGATAAAAATTATTTTTTACACATATACATCATATTATAATAAATTTTAACTCAATAAACATCTAAAAATTTATCGACGATCATAAATCTGTGGGAGTCACATATTCTTTTAACTTAAAACAATTTTTATGAAAAATTAATGTATAAACTTGTTTATTTTTTTTAATAAAGTAACTATAAAAAACTTTTAAAAAACTATTTTATAATATTTGATTCTTTTATCTATTTTGTTTAATAAAAAACTAATTTTATTATTTCAAATTTGTGTTTTCATGGAGATTTTTCTAAGGTTTATTTTAGGCTATTATTAATATTTTTTTACTTTTGTTTTACTAAAATGATAATTTTTTAGTTTTAATTATTGGAAAATATGTTCATTGAATTTTTTTAAATATAAATGTTGCTGGTTAATAAAATCTTTGATATAAAAGTCTATGATAATTTTTTTATTAAATTTTCCGAATATTTATGTAAAATTTTGGAATATAAGAATTCAATAATTATTACCAAAATCAAAACCAATATTTTATTTTAATTGGATTTTAATCTTCATATTCACGACTACATTCAAAATTTATGCCTTAGGATATATGTTTCATTATAATATACCGGCTAATTTTTAAACATAAGATATATATATGGAATTAAATTTAGTCATTTTTTCATTTTAATCTTCGGTTAATCAATATTAATTACATCAAATAAATATTTTAGTCCTATCAAAATAAAAAATTTTTTCCTTAGGCTAATTTAGACTGTTATTTCATAGTTATTTTCGAATATAAAATAATTTTTTTATGGTATTTGAAAAAAAAAATTTATAACAATTAAAAAAACATAAATTTAAAATATAACATAAACAAAATTTTTAAATAAGAGATTCAAAGAAAAAAATAAAAGTTAGATAGATTAAAAGCATTGATCTTTGAAAATATTTTGCAATCTAACATAACAACTGCAAGAAAATATACTGGTCGGTATAAGGTGCTCTGACCATTCGTATATAAAAAATTAAATTTTGGCTGTATTTAACAATTAAAACCTTAATTATATGTTTATTTCGATACCTTAAATAAAATGAAATAACAATTTGGGTCTTCAAACATATATCCAACAGCTTTTCCCTGATTTATTATCTCATCTCTGTTAAGATAATTTTTTATATCTAATGTGTGACTTTTTAATTTTGCCTCTTCAATTCCCTTTTATTTAATAAAATAAAAACCGTGGTGTATATTTTTAATGCATTTTCATCAAGTCGATAAAAGAATTCTGTGTTCCAGCATCCACTAATAAATACTAAAAAAAAAGTGTATTTTAAAATCATTTTTTGATAATACACAGTGTTTTGTCAGCCAACCGAGATTATATTCTATTTTTAAAATGCTATTTATTGTTTACATATTTGCTAAGTTTTCAAATCAAAATTTTAATATGCTGATAACTTTTCATTTATGCAATGAAAATATTTACTATAATTCATTATAAATTGATCTCTCATATTTTCGGATCGAAATATTAAAACGTTAATAATAGTGTAAACAATTTACTAATTCTAGTTTATTTAAAACTCTTTTTGATTTATTTTGGTAAAAATTATTTAAATTAAAAATTATTTTAAGACCCGTTTTAATCTATTGTAACTTTATAGTTTAAACAAAAGCAATTTTATTCATAAAGTTTAAACTAAAATTTTTTCTCTTTCATTTTTTTTTTAAATAGAATTTATCTTATTTTGATAAAAAACTATTTTATGTTTTAGAGTTATATACTGTTTAATTATTTATTTACTAAACACAATCTCTAATTTTTTAATATTAATTCATTTTATTTACCAAGATAATTAGTTGAATAAATAGTTTTGATCGCAAAATAAAAATATTTTTTCTTAATTCGGTTCTTTTGATGTTCGAATCATATTCAGATAAATTAAATGCTTTGCTAAAAAACATACATTGATAATATTAACAAAAGAATAAAATTGATTTCGGTATAACTTGGAAAAATAATATTAAAAACTACTCTTGTTTGTTTTAACTTTAACTAAACCAAATAGTTTATTTACTATTTTTGCAAAATACATTATATAACGTATTTTTATTCATAATTAAACTGCTATTTAAAATTATTTTCTTGAAATTATAGAATTTATTTTTTTGTTCTGATAAATTAGCTATTTCATTGAAGTTTTAGTATCAAATAAAAAGTCATTTTAATAATAGCATAAAAATTAAATTGAGAAGATTCTATTTAATAAGTTAGTTTTATGAGATATACTATTTTTATATCCATTTATTTAAACAGTTTAACTTTAAAAATTTCATCATTTATCTAAAATAAATATGTTACAATAAATAAGCTTTCCAATAAATTTTGGAAATAAGAAGTTCCATAATTTTTTTTTAATAGCAAGAATGTACAACCATATAAGAGCATCATTAATAAAAATATTTGTAGCCATAATTGTTAAGCCGTATCATCAAGTCTCTAACGACCATCTACAATGATTTAATTTTCAATACATAATGTATTACTTTTTTATTATCTTTTTTGTCTTTTCATATGATTATGCCAAAAAAAAATAAAAAATGATAAAAATAAGAATATTTTTCCTTCAGTAAACTTTATTATCATAAATTATAAACTTGACGAAATAAATCGAGTTATTGATAAATTGTATAAAAACTGTCAAATAAAATTCATTATTTAATTTCACAATTTAAATTATTTTTTTCCCTTATTTATTGATCGACAAAAATAATTTTTTTTTATAAATTAAATATTTTAAGCATGTATGAAGACCTATATAATATAAAAACAATTTTCAAAATTTTTCTTAAATACTTTGCAATGATTTTTTTTGTTAAAAGATTCTTGAAGAATAAAGGCTAAAATATATATTTCATACATATCTTATATATTTAAAACTATAAAATTGAGATAATACAAAAAAATATAAAATGTATAATATTCTCATACAAATGAGCCATAAACGAAAACAGAAACTCTATTTATAATTATATTAACGTGTTTGTTTATTTTTAAGTATTTTTTAAAAAGTAGCAGGGTAAAAATCAAAGATTTATCGAAATAAATGTACACTGATTTTGATAAGCAATAAATTTATTTTCCGTTTGATTAGATAAAAAATGAATTTCTCATCAAAATCGTAGGTAAAAAAATGAAAATTAACTGCGAATTAAATTTCCTAGATAACAATAATTGATAAATTTGTATTTTCATGGATTAAAATTTAGTTGAATTTGAGAAGAAGTTTCTTTTGGATAATTTATCTTTCATATAATTAAAGTTTCTAAATCTTAAATTTATGTGATTACTCCGCATTAATTAAAATATATTTTTTGATAAAGGATTAAGAATCGCAATGAGTGAAGGTAAAAATAAAAATTTAGACTATTTTTTTTGAATTTAAAAACATAATTTTCGAACAAGTCACTGGACTTTTTTTAAATAAATTACTCATCTTTTTTTATTTTAGTGTATTAAAATTTTTAATGTTTTTTGGAAATTTTTCTAGATCTTTTAACCCATTTTATCAATACGTTACCATCACTTACGTTTTCAATATTAAACATGTCTTAAATTTTTATCCTAAAAATGTTGATTTATTATCAAATAACAATTATGAAGATTTTGAAAGATTTTTCAACTTTTTTTTTGGTTAATTTAAAAAATTTTGGGAGGATTTAAAATCTAAATTTGTGTTATCAGTTGAGATAAAAACATCAAATTATTTTTTTCAGTATTGTTAAATTTCTAAAATTTAATTTATATTTTTATTTTATTGTATTTTTTTAAATATTTTTCTTGTTAAAATTTAAGTTTTTAGAATAAGGCTATTACGGGTTAATTTATGTAATAAAATATTTAAACATGGGCTATTTGAAAGAAATTATAATAACTTGGTTAAAAAATCATTTGAAAAATAACCTTTAATCAAACCCAAAATATTAAAAAGAATATTATCATATATAAAAAGAAATCAATCAGCTTTTATTTACTTAATTACTGTTTCTTTTATTTAATGATAATAATGAATTTATTTTAATGAAATTTTTCTGGACATGTTATGCAATTATAACTGCTTGATTAATTTAAAATATAGTTACAAATGATAAATTGATATGAGAAAAATTATTTATTTGATTTTTTATTTCATGATGTTTACAAAAATTTGGTTAATTCAATTGTCATAAACACATTTAAACAAACATATAATAAGATGATTTTTTTATTAATACAAACGATCTCACTGCCAACTCAGTGATTCCTAACAATTAGCAAAGAAGTTATCTCTTATTAAGATATAGTATACTGATGAATCATATTAATATTTTACAATTATAAAAAATAAATTAATGATCAATTTTTGTACAATTTTTATGCTCGTAAAAATTTAATAATTTAAATAAAAAATAAAACTGTTTTATTTAGAATAAACTGGAAATTTTCCAAAACTTATATCATTTTTGTTAATCTCAAATATAAAATATATTATAATTACTCATCAGTTTTTTTATCAAAAAATTATCATTTTATTTTTTTATCAATTAAATATGGAATTGACCCTATAAAAGCATATTTTTGTAAAAAAATTAAATGTTGTATTGAAATAATTTTTAGAACATCATGTTTTTCAAACAATAAAATGTAAAAACAAGAAGATAAAAGAAATCTAAAAAAATATTTAAAGATTTTTTTATCGAATTGAACATAAAGAACTATGATTATCTAAACTGTAAACTAATTTTTTTTTGTTATTTTTGTCCAAAAATTATTAATATTTCGGTTAATATTTTTTAAAAAAATATTAAAAACAATTTTCATTTTTAATGGATGAGTTTTTTTATCGTTCAACTAGTGATTTACGTCATTTTTCTAAATACTTTTTTTCAAGTTAATATTTATTATATAAAGCTTTAAAGACCAAAATTTTACTAATTTTGTACTCTTTACAATTGGTTTTATAACAATTAAGGAAATTTTTTAAACTTGTTACGATCATCAATATTGCATCGATAAAAACTAATTTAAAATTAAAAAAGACTGTTAATTAATCAATAATTAAAAACATAAGAATTTAACATGATTTTTTTCAATAAAAAAAACTTATTTTAAAATATTTTTGATTAATATTAAATACATTATGTGTTTGGTATTTTTTTATCCATTTATTAAAGATAACTAGATATTTTTTACTAATTTTTCTTTAATAATTTTGGTATCTCATTTAGTTTACAAAACTGTAATGTTTGAACACGGATAATGTTTACAATAAATAATCTATGACGCGCGTGGCGTCTGCGTACTCTATAATAATTAGTGTTTATTACATTATTTCCCCCTTTCGTAAATGAAATCATCATTAAAATATTTTGAATAATCTACTGAGGGTTTGTTTGCAATTCTTGCAGAACGCCTTGAGTCAAATTGTGATAGCGGAGCGTCTTCACTTTTAGTTGATTGCTCTGGTAAGTGCATACACTGGTTAGAGTTGAAATCGACTTGAGATTTTTGAACTTCTGATTTTTTTAGGTGATCTGCATGCTTCCTATGCAATTTCCCATTTATTAAAATCACATAAGACAGTTTATTTGTTCTTTTATTAACTATTCCCAATTCATAAGATTTGTTTAATTGATTCCACACCCACACTGAATCTCCAACATCAAATTCTCTTTGGGGCAATCCTTGATCTTTTTTCATTTTTTGTCTCAAAGAAGTATCGTCTTCAATATTTTTCAACGAAGTCTTAAGATTATCAAATCCCGTTCTTTTTCGTCTTCGAAACATTAATATGCTGGGGTATGTTGAGTTCCTTGCTGGATATCATTTCTATAAGCTGCTAAAGCTGATATTAATGCCATATATGTATTGTTCTTGGATAAAAGATAAAAGTTATATTTAACCTTACGAATTTTACGTTCGACTAAACCATTAGTTCAACTATGATAAGGAGATTTAATGTGAGTTATAGAATTATTCCTGTGAAAACTGCTCAAATAGGTCTCAAATAGATTGAGGTCCATTATCGGTTACTATTTGTCTGGGAATTCCAAATCTTCCAAATAAATCTTTAAGGCAATAAAATCAAGGTGGTTGCTGTCGCCTGCCGTAAAGTATACACTTCTACTACTTTGAATGAGCATCGACTATAACTAACCACATTTTTCCTTGAATGGGACCAGTATAGTCAATATGTAACCTCAACCAAAGTTCTGCTGGATATTTCCCTTTATAAATTTGGTTCTCTGTAGGTTTTGGTCTCGATTCTTGGCAAATTATACAGCTGTTCACTTTCTGTTCTATTTTTGAATTCATACCAGGCCACCAAAAATATCTTCTCGCAGTCGCTTTCATCGCCACAATTCCTGGATGTCCCTCGTGAAGTTTTTCAATTACCATTTCTTGTAGTGAAATAGGTATAATCATTCTATCAGCCCACATCATAATACTTTGTTCCAAAGCTAAAGCGTCCCTTTTATCGTAAAATGGGATAAGATCAACTTCTACTATTTGTCTCTCTGGCCATCCAATATCCATATAACACTTAATCCTGGACAAAATTTTGTCCAATTCTGTTCTTCTTTGTAACAATTTTTTTGTAATAAAATCATCTATACCTGATTCTTTAATTGCTTTGCAAAAATTTTCTAAGCTTTTATCAGGTTCTGTTATAACTTCTGTTTTGTCTGGTAACCGAGAAAGGGAATCTGCTACCGAGTTTTCTTTTGCTGACCTATACACAATGTTGTACTTATAAGCTCTCAGTACAATGTTCCACCTTATAAGTTTTGCTGATATTACTTCAGAACTATTGATTTTATTCCCAAAAATTTTCTCTAAAGGTTTGTGATCTGTTAACAATGTAAAATTTCTTCCATACAAATATTGATGAAATTTTTTTACCCCAAAAATGATCGCTAAAGCTTCTTTATCAGTGACCGAGTAATTTCTCTCCGCATCAGATAATGTTCTAGATGCAAAAGATATTGGCCTTTCATCACCATTAGTGTCTTTATGATAGATCACAGCGCCAACTCCCTTATTAGAGGCATCGGTGGCTAAAAATATCTCAAGGTCGGGATTGTAATATGTTAAAGTACTGGATGTTGATAAGATATTTTTTAACTCCTTAAACAATGCCTCATGTTCCTTTGACCATGCCCAAATTCTGTCCTTTCTTAAGAGTTCATAAAATATCGTACATCGCTGATGCAACCTTGGAATGAATCTAGAATAGTATGAGATAGCCCCCAAAAAAGATTTTAATTCAGTTTGATTTGTTGGAGATTGATATTCCTTAAGAGCTCTAATATTATCTTCCGAAGGATGTACCCCAAATTCATCGATAATATGTCCTAAATATTTCACACTATTCTGTAAAAATTTGCATTTGTCCCGCTTTGTAGTTACTCCGTGCTTCTGAAACCGTTCTAAGACTAATTGGATATTCTTTAAATGTTCTTCTTCCGTTTTCCCTGTTACGATAATATCATCTAAAAAACAAGCCACACCAGGTATTCCAACCAACATATCATCCATCATTCTTTGAAAAATAAGTGGAGCTGAAGCGACTCCAAAAGGTAATCTTGAATAACGGAAAAATCCCATATGAGTTGTGATTACTAAGTATTTCTTAGAGACTTCTTCCACCTGTAATTGAAGATACGCTTCTTTCAAATCAATTACTGAAAATTTTTTTCCATGGCAAAGTTTGTTTGTGATTTCCTCGAATCTTGGTAAAGGATAGTTGTTCAAATTTATGTATTTATTTATAGATACCTTAAAATCTCCACAAAGACGAATAGAACCGTCTGTCTTTTCAACAGCCACAATTGGAGTAGCCCAAGATATTTTATCTTTCATCATATCTAATTTTTCCAAAAATCCTTCTTTACATAACCGCTCTATTTCTGATTCAATCTTTTCTTTCATAACAAACGGAACTCGTCGAGGTTTGTGGATTACTGGTTTGGCATCATCTATCAAATCTATTGAAGCTGTATATCCTTTGATCCCCTGTGATGATCGATCGAAAATCTGGGGAAAAATCGCAAATAGTTTATCTGTATCCTCTTTCTCTTTTACATTTGAAACTTCCTTTTTCTCAATAATCTTTTTTATGTTTCCGATACTTAAACCAAATTTTCTGATCCAGTCTAAACCACAAATCGGAACTTCTTCACCTCTAATTACTATTACGGTCAAATCATAAACATGACCAGAATACTTTACTGACACTTTTGCTTTTCCTAAAACCGGTATTTTAAAGTTGAAATAGGTCTTCAAGTTTGATGTAGGAAAAAGATGTGGCGATCCTAACTCCCTCCACAACTGTTCACTTATGCAAGATATCGTTGCACCTGTATCCAGATCCATTTTTATTCTTTTATTGTTAATAACTAATTCAATAACGATCGAATTCGACTCATTTGCTATTCGCTTTATTATCCCTTTAAGGTTTGAAGAATAAACTGAATCAACATCTAGATCTGAAACTAATCTACGATTGTTGTTTTGCTTGCTTCCATTATCCCCCTTCGCTCGAAAACAAACTCTTCCATAATGGCCAAATATTCCACAAATGCTACAGCGTTTGTTTTTGGCAGGACAATCATCCATTGTTTTATGCCAATCCCAACCACATCTTAGACATTTGCTTCGAATATCTCCTTTTAAATCTCGGTTTTCTTTTGGTCCAATAACTTTCTTAATATCTGGGATCTGCTCGATAGACTCCAATTTTGTTCTTTCTTTTTCTGCTGATTCCAAAGAAGATGCAATCCTTACGACTTCGTTTAACGGTGTTTTTGTTGAGTCCACTCTCAGAAATAACTCTTCTTGAATGCGTTTATGTTGTAATCCAACGACAAATTGATCTCGAATCCGTTCATCAAGTGTTGATCCAAATAAGCATGTTTTTCCAGCACCTTTCAGTTTGACCACAAATGAAGAAAATGTTTCGTTCACATCCCGTTGAATCTTATGGAATTTGTATCTCTCCAAGAGAAAACAAGTTTTCCCTTCAAAATATTCTTTCATGAAGGTAAAAATGTTTTCGAGCGATGTGTTCAATAGCTCAGACGATCCATTAAAACCGTCTGACAGAATATCGAAAATCTTTGCGCCAACATTGTGTAAGAATAGCATTCGTTTAATCGGTTCTGATGTGATTCCGTAGACTTGGCAGCTTAACTCAAAACGAGAAAGGTAATTTTCGAGTTTATCAACTTCAACTTCAAAAGGTTGGAATTTAAAATTATTTATTCCACTTCTTATCTTTTCTTCTTCTTCTTTCATTTCCCTCGTCACCAAAATGTAATGTTTGAACACGGATAATGTTTACAATAAATAATCTATGACGCGCGTGGCGTCTGCGTACTCTATAATAATTAGTGTTTATTACAAAAACCATCAAAAATTTGTCGTTCAAAAAATTATTTATACTCAATTTTTATTGAACAAAAAACAATAATACCAATTATCACATTATTAATAAAATTGTAATTATTTTAATTATTACTGTTGTAACATAGAAAAAAATATTTATTTTCCTTGATGAATTTTATTTATTTTGATATATTCTATCCTTACTTTGTTGATTTAACAAATATTTTTTACTGTTTTCATAAAATGAATGATATAATCATTATTTTGTTCATGGAGTATTTTTGATGTTTCTTTATATTAATAATCTTATATACTATAATATAATACAATTTTTTTAGGAAAAAATAAAATCTTTAGATAATTTTTGATACTTTTATTTTAAAGTAAGTAATCAATAAAAAAATATCACTCGATTATTTTTTGAAAGATTTCATGTTTTAAGAAGGCAGTTTGATCGAAATTTTTAATTATGACATAGTTTAAGTTATTTTTTTAAATTAAGATGTAAAAAAAAATTTTAGGCTAACTTGTAAAAAGAACTAATTATGATAAAATTAAAAAATATTTAATAATTAAACTAATTATAGAAATACATCTCCTTCGGTTTCTTCACTGTCCTGTAGATAAACCCTAAAAAGAATTAATTGATCTCTATCAAATATTATAAAATAAAAAATTGTACTTAATAATTTAGATCGAATTATAATTTAGTTTTATGAAATTTTAAATCAAAATCATCGATAGATAATTTAATGTTGTAAAACTGTAAATCTTTAACGTCTTATCTATTTTAAGGTAGGATGGATGTCATTACTATCGAAAACTTGAACACAAAATTGATAGCTATCAACGAAAATTTAATGTTTTTATTAACTTTTATCTTCATTAATAGTGATAAAATTTATTTTTTAAATTATATTGTATCTTATATACTTAAATTTTCAAAAATTAATTCGTCAATTCTTAATTTTTACGTAATGATTTTTTTAAGAATTTCTTTTAAAAAAAATTTTTTTTTCGTATGCTTATAAAATAAATCTTATAAATTTTTACACATTTTTAAACAATTAAATAGATTTAGATTTATTTTTAACCGAAAACTATATCGTTTAAAATTCTAATCTCTAAAATCAAAAATAATTTTGAATATAAATTTCCGGCAATTTAAATGAACTTATATGATGGTGATACAAGAAAATTTTTTCGATATTTAATATTTACAATTGTTTTATCAGATCACTTTCATCAAAAAAGACCACTTTTATAATTTTTAATTAAAAACCTTGTAATATTTTGCAATAATCAATATCAAGTGTTCCAAAAATTACCAAAAAGACTTATATAGCCAATAAATTTAAACATAAGAACAGTATCAAATTACACTATCATAATATTATGCATTTTACACATATACATGTATATTTTATGTTTTGACAGTTTTCTAGCAATACACATTTATTTTTTACATAATTTAAGAGTTATAAATTTCTGAAAAGATAAAACAAAATTATAATAATAAGAATTTTTATAATTAATAATTTCGCAGCAGAAAATTTTTATAAGGTAAGATTTATATAATATGTCATCTTATTATTATATCACTTCAATCAGAAATTTTATTTTTCGAAAATAAACTTTTAAAATTTTTTGAAATTCGGCTGTATTTAGCATAAATATTTTAATATACTGTTTCATAAAATTTCCATAAAAGATGATAGTTAAATGTGAATAATTTTTTAAAAGATTATACTTTTTAATGAATTTTTAATTAAATATTAACATAAATTTAAGAAAATAATTAAAACAAAAAATACAGAAGATTTATCATTTTAGATAAATATTAGTGGTGAAAATTCATATAAATTATGCACATATCATTTTTTTAGGAATTAAAATCAACAGTGCATTTGTATTTGGTTACAGGAGGTAGATTTTTAAAATATTTTTTTTGAAGTTTTTAACTTCAATCAACATAAATAATAGAAGAAAAGATAACTAAATTGAGGAAAACCCGAATTTTTATTTAATTTTCTATAGACAAAAAAATTATTACTTGATGCATATTTTGGTGCTTAATTACTTCTTTAAGAAGTATATACCTAAAAATATAAATTATTTCTTTGTCTTTAAGTTTCCTAAATTAATTTTTTACATTTGATATCATGAATATTTTTATAAGACATACCTTAGTAAATAATTAATGAAAAGAAAATTAAAAAATATTTTAAGAAATTTCTAAAAACTTAGATATACTCGAATTGCATTATTAATCTATGTCTTTTTCAAAATCCAATATAATTTAATATTTTCTCTAAACAAACTAATTTTTTGATAAAAGTATTTAAAAATTAAAAACGAAATTATATTTGATAAAAAAACAAACATAATATCCTCTTATTATTAAAGCTTTAAAAAATCAAAATAATAATTTAGTTATATTAAAATAAACAATGATGAAATTTTAAGAGAATACAATTAATATTAATATTTTTTTATGTTCGGTCATTAATCAGATCATAAATATTTGTACTGATCTATGTCGACGCTAATAAACAAGAAATAGTGCAAAATTGCAAATAATTATCTGGAATTCTTAATGAAAGAGTTTCCTCAAAACCAGTTAATATTACGAAGTGAGTTGATTCAATATTTTTTTATTTTTAAGTTATATGTTTTCAAAAAAAATTTTTTTAATTTTAATTCAAAATATCTGAGATTATTACTTTGATATCAAGATTTTTTATTTCGCTTATCAACAGCCTAACAACTTAATTTTATTAATAGGAAATAAATTGTAAGTGGGCTAATTAAAAAAAAAATTATGAGGCTTTTCGTGGTGTTTTTAATGATTTATGGGTATTTTGAGACAATTATGTTGGGGACATATCCTTGACCTTCGTTTTTAACAATTTGAGGTTGAAGCTGAGTTTTTTTAACAGGAGATTCTTTTTAGATATTTTTGTAATAAAATTTTTGAATTAAAGTTTTGCCATAAAATAAATAGAAATTTTTTTAAAAATTATCATGAATAGATTTATGGTAAAAGCATTTATAAAAAATGAAAAAATCTCAACTCGAAATATATTACGCCTATATAAACTAAAGTATTTTTATATCATGCATTTTTAGTAAAATTGGTATCATAGTTATAGTTATTTTGCTTAGAATTAATTTCCTTTTAAAAAATTCGAAGCATTTTTCGATTTTAAATAATTTTAAACAACGTTTGGGTATGGAAATCTTGCTTGACATAAAAAGGCCTTCATTATTTCGATGACAAGTTATCGGAATTTAAAAAAACACGACATAAAAACCCATAAAATTTTGTTTTATAAATCAATTTTTCAAACAGTCAAAAGTAAAAACAAAAAAAATTAACTTTGATAAGCTTTAATTGAAGCTGTGTTTTACAGAAGTTAAATAAGATTATATGATATTTATGCCCGTTAAGTATTTTTATTAATTCCCTATATATTTCTATCTTAAAGCACATAAATTACCTTTTCCAATAAACAAAATTGTCAGCGTTGCAAAAATTAGTGTTAAATTAAATACAGAATGTTATTTAGCAAGTTTACATTAATTTTATTAAAATAAATCTCAATATAAACCTCTTTTTTGCATATTTTTTTCACATGGTTTCGTATTAGTAAAAAAAATTGTTCATAATGTAATTTTTTAATGAATAGATAATAATTTTTCGATCTAAAATTTTAATTAAGAAGAATAAGCAATAATTCTGCTTCAGTTTGTTGAAAATATTCACAATTTTTTTATATAAAATTGCTTTTAATATCAAAAGGAATGAAATTTTTTTATATCGATCTAAAACTTAAAGCTTTTAGAAAAAAATTATAATAATAAAAAATTACCTACATCAGTTAATAAAGATAAATCGTTGTGGTTGATTATAAATCCATTTAATTTAAAAAATATCCTAGAAACATTCAAAAAATTTTATCATTAAAAAAAGAAAAATACCTCAAATTATTGTTCGTTTTTAATTATTTTTCATATAATTTCAGTACAGTTTAATATTGATATGGATTGCTTCAAACATCTGCTTAAGCAAAGTAAGTAGTTAAATTACCTTAAAATTAAAAAAAAAATAAATTTCATAGAGATATAAAAATATGTTAATGTTTAATAATGAAGTTTTTAGAAAAAGCTTTAATATAATTTTACTAATGTATGAATCAGTACATCTTCATCAAATCTTTTTATAACTAGTAAAAATTCATCAAATAGTCTAGAAGTATAATATATAATAAATTTAAAATGCTTCTGCTTTCTAGTGTTTGCATTCAAGGTTTTTTTCCTTTAAATACGATTATAAGTGTGATCTCTATTAAAAATTCTTTTATAAAAGAACGGAGTGAAATATGCATTTTAATATTTATTGAAGGTTTTTTTAATATTTTCATTCTTCTAAATATTGAATTCATTAATTTAAATACTTTTATCGATAAAGTTTCTTTTTACCCCTCCAAATATTCTAACTTTTTCAAATAAAATTTTTGTATATCGTTATGAAAACGACAAAAAGCGATTTTAATTGTATAAAAATTAAAAACAGAATCGGCAACTAATTTAACAAAATAAAATTAGATTGATTTAATAAACTTTAAAAAAAATAATTTTGCTTACACGTCTCATAAATTAATTCACCGTTTTAGTAAAAGCAATGACAATAAGGAAGTAAACATAAGCTTAAAATTAAATAAATAATCAACATTAAATACTAACATCAAACTAATGACAAAAAATTGTTTATTCAAAAAATTTATTAAGGAAAAATGTTAAAAAATTCTTTAATGGTTTGTGAAGGTTAAAAGAATATTGTGAGGATACATGTCAGCATGAATTATTAATTTTACCTTAATTATCTGTTTTATTAATAATAGGTATTTTCAAGATAATACTTTGAATTTCTAGTTTTAAGCATCAACTTAAATTTAATATAAAAACATTTTTTATAATTTTTAGGTTAAAAAACAAATTTCTTCAATTATTGCTCATTTTCTTTTTTCTATTTATTCGATTTTTATATTTAATATTGTAGTTTTAAAGAAATTAGTTGAATATAAACATAAAAAACAAAATTTAATATTTATCTGTGTTATAACTATCAAAATTTTATCAAGAAAAAGCAGGAGTTAAAGATATTATTTTATCAGTTTTTTAGAGCCATGATTTTTTTTTAACATCCTGAAAAAAGTCTTGCTAATTAAATTATGCCTTTAACAATCAGATATATAAGTTATTAATAATTTATTTACTTTATCGATGTTTTTATTTTTAATTATATCGGATAGTAAAGCTTCATTATCAATATTTTATCCTTAACCCAGTTTTAAAAAATCTCAAAACTAATACAGTATATATATATCTCTAAATGAAAATATTTATTTTTCAAAAATTAACAATTTTTTAACCACGAAAAAAACAGTAACTAAAAAAATACTTGAGTTTATATAGGATATTTACATTTAATCTCACTTTCCAAAAATATAGATTATTAAGCAACTGAACAAATTGGTTGCAAATTTTAAACAATTAAAATAAAAACAAATCAATTTTTCAAACTTAAAATTTGAAAATGATTTTTATTTAAAACTTTTTACTGATCATTTTTTATAATTATATCGCTCTGTTAAATAAAATTTGTTTAATTTGAAAATTTAAATATAAAAATATTAAATTTTTTGATCCGATGTCAGGAATTATATTTTAACTTTTAGTATTTTTTTCAACATTTTAATAATTTTACTATCATATTTATTAAAGAGCTTTTGTTCTACGCAATATAAAATATTTAATTATGTTTTAGATCCATGTATTTTAAAATATATCTTTTGTAAATTGAATGAGAATTTTTAATACTTTATTTATTCATATATTTTTATGTTCTAAAATTAAGATAGAAAAGGTGTAACTAAAATCTGAACAATTGGGAAATTTATGATAAAATTTATAATTTTCCTACCACTAATAAGTTCCTTTTAAAAATTTAAAGATCAATAAAAGCCCTGATAATTAGTGGTCGAACTGCTGTCAGTAACATTTAAAACTTTATTTGTCAAAACACACGTAATGTTTAAGGATCGAAAAAAAGATTTAACTCTTTTAATATTTTTATTCTAGTTTAAAGAAAGAGTTTATATTATTAAATTATCAATGATAATATCATTATAAAAATCAAAAGGTCTGAAATATTGTTGTCATGATAGCGATTAGACGGGTCTCCAATGCCTAACCAATTTTGTTGAAAAAATACCCATGAAAAACTTCATCATTTTTTATTGCCAAATATAATAGATATTCTTTTTTTAACTGCTAATTTTAGAGCCATGAGCATAAATAAAGTAACTAAATATTAAACAA
>CM043709.1:38073445-38141624 GCA_023969325.1 Oryzias curvinotus | reverse complement strand
AAGATAATTTTTTGATTTGAACAAAGGACATTTCAACAGACTGATTTGTCATGCAAAAGTCTGCTGGCTATCACCTGGGTCATTTCTCAAAAGATTTTCACTTTGAAAGAAACAATCTTCAGTTTTAATTTTCTGTTGGTAACGATGAGTTGAAAAAAATATTGATTTTATTAGATCTGATGTTTAGTATTCATCGGTTGTATTTGAGAAAATTAATCAATTAAGTTTAAAACAATAAGGACCAAATTTCAACATAATCCAATCAATTCGGGACTGTTGATATTTATAAAAATAGCTAGTAGTCCTCAAAAAATAATATAAAGTTTTTACAGTCAAATTTAAAACACGCAGTTAAGAGCAGGGACAGAGAAAGGTTATTGAGAGGGACTTACAACCAAACTGAAAACAGTCAAAAACTCTAAAAAATGACTTAGAATTATGATTATAATATTTGATTAAATTGACAATTCCAAACTATGCTCAATCTCAATTTCTATATTCTGCAGTAAAACGGAAAAAAAGATACAAAAAGATTTAATTGAAATCCATAATAATAAGGGTTCAAAATGATTTTAGATAAAATTTTTTGACCAGATGTTTTTGGATTAGAATTGCTAAAAATACTTTAAGTTTTGAATTAAATGTTAAACTTTTAATCTTACCCTTGCCAAAATCTTTACTTGAGGAAAGTGGATTTATTTTATTGACTCGTTTTTAATAAAAAATTAAAAAACTTAATTTTGTAAAGTTTGAGAGATAAAACTACTCCTATCAAATTTTGAAGATTAAACTGTAAAATTTGCTATGATTCATTAACTTGAGGTTGTCATTACTAAAAAAAACTCTAAAAATAAGAACTGTTAACATTTTGTGGGTTTTATATTAATGTATAATTAATTAATTTAAATAACTTCAAATAAAATTATTTTTTACATTTTAAGGCTTTTTTGGAGTAGATAGTTTGTTTAACCCATCAATGGAAAATTTGCATGTAGCAGCTTAATAAAAGTTAAAAAAAAATTTTTGTAGTAAAGACAATTTGAAAATAAAAAACTTAAGCTTTAATTATGAGGTCAGGTAAACGTTTTAGAAGGTATTTATTGTTTATTTTTTAATCGAAAGTTATAGTTGATGAAATATGACAATAAAAAGTCGGAGTTATAATTACAATTTTACTTTTTTAAAGCTTACTATATATGATTATCTTTATAATGTTTTTATGAGAAAACAAAGATCATTTTGTATTTATTCAATGTATTTTATAAGGATTTTCTCCTAGATCATTTCGAATTTAATTTAATTTGGTAATAACTTAATATTAAATAATATATTAAGATTCATGTTCAAAAAAAGTATCACATATTAATTTAATTTTAATTTCTAACATTAAAAAATTAATTAAAAAACAGAAATTACATCAATAAAATTAAATTAAATCTGAAAGTTATTTTTTTGATTTAATTGATTCACTGGTAGTTGAATTGGTATTTTAATATTTAATTTTATCTTTTTGAAATACAGTTTAACATTAACTTAACAAATAATCGGATTTATGCTGCATAAATAACTTTAAGTGGGTCTTCGTACATACTCTATCAATAATATCTAACCTTGTAATGGAAATAATTTTTTTTATAGTTTAACTAAAAATTAGTCGATTTCTCAAATCTATTTATATCCTTCAACTCATGCCTGGTCTTCTGAAGACCTTGAGTTACTATATCTAATAAATTTATGCCAGATTATTAGATCATAAAGAAAATATTCTTACGGTTCGGTGTTATAGTAAAGATAGAGGAATTATCCTTATCCTTGGTTCAGATATTATCTCTACGCATAATTCACCGTGAGATCACTAAGAAGCTAAAATTCTGGACTCATTTTAATAACAATTTTTTAAAGTTCCCAGATGTTTTTAACGTAGTTGTTTTTTATATCAAATAAAAATGAAATTAAAAGTAAAAATGTTAAGTATTTAAAGAGATATGCAAAGTTGCTTGGATAAAAAGCTTGATTATTGACACATCTTGTGTTTTAACTTCTAGGGTCAAAGACCCTAAGTTGCATTGCTTCCTCGTTTCATAGGAAAATTTTATTATTTGATCCCAACTTTTTATGATTTCTCTTTTAGTGTTTTTAAAACAGGAATTATCAGTATTAAGATGAGGACTAATGATAAATTTGTAAATCTTTAAAAATATAGCTAACACCAAATAAAGGAGGAAAATTTCGTTGATGTCACTCAATACCACTAGATTGATCTTTTTGATTTGTTAGCGATAGAATGTTCTCATTCGCCTCTTTAATCATTCATTTTAATTATTTTCGCGGTTTTTAATCACAACTTTTGATAAAATTTAATTTAAATCAGGAAATTTTAATTCTTTAATACCCATTAGGAATGATACACACAAATTTAAGCTTGTAAAATACCACCCATCTTAAAATTTAAGGATGTACTTTCCAAGAATTATAACAGCAAAGTGCTTTATTGTCTATCTCCATAGTAACCTCTCACTTTTGATACCCCACTTTCCTTTTAGATTAAATTGTCTAGCTCACATCATATAGTTGAATACGGTTGTAGAAAATATACTGATCAAAGTTAATTTATCTATATATTTCGATCGTGTTAATTTTACCGAATATTTCAACTATAACTTAAATTTTTTTTGAATCACTATCAGCCTAGGTATTCCTTTTTTAGGAAAATTAAAAAGTTTAATAGAAATGATTTTTTAAATTAAATTTGACCTCCAAAGACATTTAAGAGTTTTTAGTAAATGTTTGTAAACATTTGATCTCTTATCATAAATTCGTTTTTTTGTTTAAATAACTATTTAATCACAAATCTCCTGGATGACCTATTTTAACAATTCATTTATTTTTTTATATTAATTTTTTATTTTCTAAATCTAACTTAAGGATTATAGTTTTTTTAATTTGAAACACGATCTCTACTCCAGGGAATATTAATTTCTTGTCACATAAGAACCAAGTAAATTTCATTTACCATCAAGCAACTGTTTCTTGGTTCTAAAGGAAAAAGACTGTTATCTCAGATCGGAGTCTGAGGAAAGAATCTACTGTATCATTACTATATAAAGTAAAATTATTTTTGAATTCTCTAATAAAAGAGAAGAAATAAAAATTAGGTAAAATGATTAAAAACCAGATAAAGATTTACAGAATTTTAGTTGTCAAAACACTGAGTGAAAATTTGTATCGTTTTTTAACATAATATTTAATAATGGATAAAGAAAAAATTAAACTAATAAATTCAATAGTTTTTACGAAATCGTGAATATGACATAACTAGGTAAGTGATTCGTAAATAGGACGCACTTTTAATTACCTAGTTGATCGATTAGTATTTGAAAATTATAAGATAAAAACTTCTATTTTTTTTCTTCTATAAGTTATCACCTTTAAGCTCTGAAATTAAGCCATTACTTTTAAAATAAAGAAATACAACCATTTCATTTAATTTACGAGTAGAGAGTTATTATGCCATGGTTAAAGTTATAGTTGTTGATGCCATTAAAGCTGATACTGCATAAGAACGACTCAACAAGGAATAACAGTTGAATAAAAAAGAGCTTTGTTTTACATATTACTGGTCAGCCTGTGATTTGAAATATTAGAAAGTCAGCAGAGTGGAAAATACACTGGAGCAATTAATAAATAAAATAGGTAATTAAAATAGATATAACTTCAGTTATATCTTTAAAAATAGCTTCAAAAATGCTTTGTTTTATATTAAATTAGGTGTCATTTTACCTTTTATCCTTCATTAGTTCGGTGAACAAAATTTGTATTATAAAAGATCAATTTCGGAAGATTTTGGAGAACATTAATTATATTATTTTACAGAAAATTATAATTAAGAGCTTACCAAGTTAATATTAATTATAAAGTGTCATGAAAGTCAAAATTTTATTCGATGCTCAATATTATTTCGAATTTAACTTTAATTAAAATGTAATGTTTTTAATAATTCGTTACAAGAACGTATATTACTGCTTTGATTTGATTTTTTTGTATTTTTCTCCTTTTAATTATTCTTTTAAAAATCAAAAATTCAAATTTTTAAAGATATTTTTATTCTAAAAAAATAATGAGGCTCAAATATCAAAAAATGCTTGTAAAAATCTCTCAAAGAAATTTTTATAGTTCTTTTAAAAGATGTAATCGATAAAATTTTTACATAAAATTTACGCCTTGTTTTTATTAAAAAAGAAAAAATATGTAAAAAATTAAATAATTGATGTCTTTTGGGTTTTATCATCGAATTCAAGTCAGAAAGCTAACATAACTTTTGATAACTTTGTATTAGATTTTAATGACTGAACCCAATTTGTTAAGAAAGCAGAATAGTTCTCTCAGAGAATACCTTAGTTTTTGCATCATCGAATAAATGTTCTTTTAAAAGAGATCACACATTTTTAATAACAATTCCTTCATTAAAGTTAGCAGATAATTCAAAATAGATTTTCATGACCCAAGAGTGACATATTGTAGATTAAAATAAATATCTTCGAATAAATCCAATTTTGAAATTGATTATTTAGCGAAGGAGAGTAAAATAACGAGGAGGGTATAATACCTCATCAAAAATATCTTCATGTTGTCTTTTCAAAATTTTTTAGGAGAAAAATTGATATGAATGTTCGATCTTTTATAAAATACAAGTGATATAATATCATGTTAGTATGTTCTAGAGTATCGTTGGTTAATATAGATATTCATAATTCGCTAAAATCTTCTAATACTTTTTGAACAGAAAAAAAGGCAGATTCGAGTCAATCCACAGTTATTTCCTTTGCCTGGCTTTTTATTGCAGTGTAAATTTTTTTTTTGTAAACTTAGAAACATGCTTCGAGCCTTCAAATGGATCTTTTAAAAAGAGATGTAGTCCTTGCGTTTAGGTAAGTAGAAATTTCGTGTTAAATTTGTCAAAAAATGTATAATTTTTTTTAAATTTATTCATATTACTTAGAATTTTGTCATCTTTCCGAAGTTTAGAGAGAACCTTTGATTATTTAGCGAAAGGGAATTAAATCTTTAACAACCCTGAATGTAACATAAGATTTTTTCCATCTACTAATAATGTCAGGGAATATTTTCGATCGTTTTTGCCTTGAATATTTTACCAAATTTTATCTATAGTAATTAGATCAACCAGTTTTTATTAATACGTCATCCTTTTAGTGATTGCTCGTGTTGCCTATGAAACCTTTTCAAAGTGACCTTTTAATTCTGGATTCAATGCATATGTATTGTGAAAATTCACGCAAAATAACATTGACAAAAATTATCAAAAATACGATGCGAATTGCTTCATTAATCAGATCTAATTTCAAAAACAATCAAATATATGCTTATTTAATTTAACGAGATCAACCAACCATATGCGATGGAAATTGTTTCAAAATTGGGATGAATTTTGCCCATTCATTAAATCTGCCTAAATCTTTAAAAAGATTTAAAAATAACCGAAAGTGAGACAGCGAAATAAAAATATCAAAATTAACACGGCTAACTAGCTTTTTAGTTAAATTAACGTACTCTTTTGCAATTTAACATAATATTGAACCTTAGATTTTTGAAAAGATATAGAGTAACAAGCCTAATCCCTAATGTTTTTATTCAATACTTGTCAAGTCAATCATTCCTATTTTTATCTATCTAATCACTCTAATAGATAGATCAGTTAACCAATGCAAGGAATTTATGATTTTTTTAAATGTTTTATTGTATATCCGGTGAGGTTCTGCCAATCGAGAAACACTAAAAATAAATTTATTATCAATATCTGGTAAAGAAAAGGATTTTTGTTTAAAATTATTCTTTGATACGCAAAATCTTTATCGATCAGGATCCAATTGTTTTTCATTTAAATTCGTAGAGCAGTCTATATCTTTCGATGTGTCTCCTATTTCGCCAATAATAACTTTTGATTTGGTATTAGCCACAATATTCGATTTTGCTAGAGTAAGTTAATGGAAGTATATATTCATAAATAAATGCTACATGTCTATGTTGTCTTGATATCCAAAAAGACAAATTATTATTCATTGTAAATATGCGAGTTTAGTGTTATGTCTACATAGAAAAGTTAGATAATTAAAAAAATTTCTAATGTCAGATTAAAGGATTGACATCTTACCATAATCTTATGAACGTGTTATATTTTTGTTTACTTTTTTAAATCATCGACTAAAGCATTTTAATGATCACCCTGAATTCTATTATTTGTTTAAGAACTGCAATAACTATTTCCAAAAAATTTGTTGTTAGTGATAGAGAAGCTTCTTTTAATACATAACTCAAAATCAAAATATTTTTAAGGACAAATTTAAAATCTTCAAATGATTTAATCATATAATAATTCCAGTTTAATATTTTTATTTTGTTCAATAGCCATAAATTCAGGTTGTAACTTTTTTTGCGTTTAAAATATCTATGGTAGGAAATTTACTAATCTGACAAATTCTCAGAGTTCTTGATCCGTTTTTTGACTTTTGAGTTGTTTTAAGTTTAAATCTAACAGGTAGAGAAACTTTTCCCTATGAAATTCTGTGACTCAAAAACTAACGATTAGTTTCATAATTAATCCATGATGGTGAAATAGCTGAAATAGTAGTTTTAAGTCAACCAAATTTTATTGCTTTTAACCATTGCAAACCAACATGACATTCATAAAATAAATTCGATAATTCATAAATTTTTGAAACTACTGGACATCCTTTTAAGACCTAATGCTATTCAAAGATATCCAAGCAGTGGAAACTGAGTTATGAAAACTTTTTAAAGTAAATCTGCTTAATGTCGGTAAATTTGATTATCCCCATGACTGAGTCAATTTTAGAAAATAAACTTTTGACTACCCATGATCTTAAATTAAGGGTAACAGGTAATGAGGCAAGACAGTTAGATTTATGAGTTTGTAGGAATCCCTCAGAGCAGAATTTAAGTGTTTCTTTAAGGAACCATGTGAAGAGAGGAATAATGTGTGTTCTAATCAGTGAAAAATTCCCATTTTCATCATTTTTTAAATTATGCTTTAACAATGTTGCTTCTTGTCGCGTTAAAAGTCTTGATTTAAAAATATCGCTTGAACGTTTGTCGTTATTTGTGATTTAAGTGATTTCAGTCTTTAGATTAAAAACTCGTTACGTATAAATACACGGATAAGAAGTTAATAATATTTGAAACTATTATGATGTTTTTTTAATGAAATTTAAACGAGATGAAACAGCCAGATCAACAAACTGGAAAAAAATCGTTTAAATAAAAAATTTACTGGAATTTTTTATAAAATCGGCTATTAAGATCAAAAAACATAGAAAAGATGGCTAATAATGTTGGTGGGTTTAGTTTAGCGAAAATAAAAGTCTATTGCGCTTTTTAGTATGAGAATTAAGCCTTTATGTCTTTTTATCAGATGTTGCTTTTCGGAATTCCATAGCAGCCGCAAAGATTACCCTTCATTTCTATCAAAAGTTCTTTACTACAATTCGGACTAACACAAATTTCGGCAACATTATCCACGAAAAATATTTTTTTAGATTTTTAATAAAACTAGAAAAAAAGTTGATGAGTACAATCAACACTTGTAACTACTGATTTGATGGCTTGTCTTTCAAATAATTACGTGGAGGGCGGTATTTATTTATTTCTTCAAAAATATTTTAAAGAAAAGAACACCACTTTAATTGGAGAATTTATGTTTTGATTTTCACTAGATGTTTCTCTATTGTGATCAAAATATAATCAGTATGATCTTACACAAACTTTATCTTAAATTTAATGTTATATTCTTCCAAGCTGAGTCTGCTACTGTAACAACTTGACCAAAATCATAAAAAGATTCATTGAAAGTTTTAATTAATAAACTTTTAGCTAATTTTAAAATGAGTATTTTTTAGCATATAAGTCTTCAGATATGAGTGCCAGAAAAGAATAGCATCTCTTCTTTAAATTAAGTTGAGTGTCAATTCCCAACTCCCTTAATTTCAAACAATATTGAAGATGGCTCTTTTAAATTTAGATCAAAGGGCAAAAATTTAGCTTTTAACAGTTGGCCATGGTTTGATGTTGGTTGGTTGTCAAATATCAAGAACCCTCATTTTATTATTTTGATCGACAGATACGACATGATAGTGAAAATTTTATCGGACTTAATTCTTCCAATTAAATTAAGTATTGGTCTATGTGAACAATACATGTGTTTGTGTGATCTATAACGATGACAGTTTAACTAAGACTACTCTAGCTTCGTAGATATCACAGATATAACCAATTCTTGGAGGAAAAATGAGAATAAATGTTGATTTCATTAAAAAATACAATGAGTATAATATCGAGGGTGTAATATCCCTGCTAATTTTTATTTAATGGCTAAATATTTTCTATTGAAAATATCCTTTCTTTGAAAAAATTAATAAAATTTTATCAAAAAATAAAAAATATTATTTAATTATTACATATTTTTATTTAATAGATGGTACAAAAATATCATTCATATTTTCGTGTCGATTGTTGTTTGAGACAAACGCCCATGCCACACTATTTTAAAGCTGAATCAAAATTAAATAAATAGTTAAGAATAGTCTGTTTGGAATACAATATTAGTAAAAATCCAATATTTTTGTTTTGTTTTATAATCGAGATAAAACCGTTTTATAGATTAAAAATATACTTAAGCTTAAGCATCATACAAAATTTTTTTTTCTTATATTGTGAATTAAAAATGAACTTAATAACTCATTAGATTAAATTCATAAAAATATTAACTGAGCGCCATAAAATTTTAATAGAAACTAGCCACGTTAATTATAAAAATAAAAAGATTTATTTTTTAGTTATTTTCAACAAAGTGAATCATGGTCAAAATGCCGTTAAGCTATTGTTGTATTTTTTACAATAAATCATTGGATTTTTCGCTAAAATAAGTAGATATTAATTCCTTTAAATAAAAAAGATTAAAAATAATTTTTAAACATAAATATTTATATTAATGATAGTTTTAAAAACTTAACTTTATTTTTACTGCAATTTTTTAAGTTTGATTTTACTATTTAATAACCTTTAAAAATTTGCAGCTGTGGTATTTATATTTTGCTAAAAATTCGTAATATTTTATTATTTTCTTATTAAGTTACGCTCCTAAAATTTTGACATAAATTAGATTAAATCCTTATAACAAAGTAATTACTCACGATTTCCAATTCTATTTATTTTATCAATTAAAAAAAGACTATCTGTAAGTTATGGGGGTATCGTATTCAATTTGATCAAAATTTTTTGTGATTTCAAAAACTAATATTTTAAGACACAATTAAAGTCAAGATTTTTCGTGCCACCTCAGTTATCGTTCACAACGAAATTTTTCACTTGGAAATTGAAGAGCAATGAAAGACATGAGCCATTGTTGTAGTAGCAATCTAATTTAAACTTTTAAGGAGAAATAATTGCCTTTAATCAACACATTTTAATAGAGAAAAAATTCCGGATTTGTAACGAAAATAAATTTTAATTTGGCAAAAAAATCAATAAAAAACAAAAAAAGATCAATCAACATAATAATGAAATCATATCCTGATCTTCTTGAATTTTATATTGGTTTCTTAAAAAAGAAAAATTACTTAAATATCAGAATGGTTTCCTAAGCTCAATGTAATCACAATATCCAATATCATGCTATTATATTATAAACTGTTTTGATAATTTTTCTTTTTATTATTAAAAGAAACTTTCGAAACATTTTTTTCAATTTTAAGAATATTTATTTTTGGACGTGGAAGTTTTTCATTAAATCAAACTTTTAATAGAAGACATATTTTTGAAAAACTAAATTTCGTAGTGTTTTAATTATCTTATTATAATTATGGTAGATTATTAGCCGATTAAAATTTTACTTTACATTAAAAAATATCGTAATAACTTTTTGAAAAAATTTCGTGTTTAAAAACAGCTATCTTTAACATTAAACTTATGATACTTTCGTGTATTAATAACCGAAAATATTTTTATTGAGTCCCTTGATAAAAAAATTCCTATTAATTTTATCGTGTCATTTAATCCCAAAGTGAATAATATATTATTCTTTTTATAAAGAACCATTTCCTTAAAAAAATGATTTAGATTTTTTTAAAAGTTAAGATTGAATTGGCGTTAAGAAAGGTCGTATTTTTAAAATTGTCATTTATAAGGGAATATTTTATTATTTTTCAGTTTCTACTTTCAGAAAGTTACCCTCCAAGTAAACTTATCTTACAATAGATTTTACACTCAATTTTTAATATTTTTTTAAATATTTATAAATTATACATAGAATTCTGCTAAAATTTATTTAGTAGGTGTGGATACTAAGAACTGCAAGTAATATTATTTAAATTTTCTTCATCCTCATAACACCGTTATCCTATAAGTGTTTTAAAAATTTTATTAGTAATTAATAATATAGAGTTTTTATGAGATGTTTAAGTCAATATTTTAAAAAATTTCTGCAACTCGTAGTATTTGTGTGTAAATTTTGAATGGTAAAAGTTCTTGTTTATTCTTTAATAAAGAATAATCGCGATTTTATATTTGGACAATACATGCTTTTTTTTACAGCCTGGACATCAAGATAAGATAACACATTTAGCTTTCTTGCCTACATGAGATTTTTGGAGCAGAGTCGAAATTTATATTTTTTAATGTTTATTGTTTGGATAGTTTTAAAAGTAAAAAAAGAATCATAAAAGCAGAAAATGCATGATAGTAATTTGCAAGATTAGTTTAAAATGTAGCTTTTAACAGCAGTGGATTGACAATTTAATTTTTTAACCGTGCGCCGTTTTACGATTAAATCTAAATATTAACAATATTTCATACTCGCAACCACCGCTATAACAAGAATCAGAAAACTTACGACTGCAATAAAAATTACCATTTTTAACCATGGTCTACCAGAATTTTCGCCACTTTTAAAACCTTCATCATTATCTTTTTGTTCAGGATGTTTTGGGTTTGCTTTGATTTTATTTTTGCTTGAAATAATTGAATCAAAAGATTTTCTTCTTGATGATTTATCGATATCGATAATTTGATCATCCATTTGTTCATTTTTATCTTTCATAAACTTATCATCTTGTTCATCTCTTGATTCAAAATCACCAGATAAATGTTCACTTTCTTCGTTCAATGAAGTAAAGTGTTTATAATCGCCATTTTTTACCTAGTCTTATACAACCTTGACTACATTTATTAATGAAATCATGTCATCTTGGGGGCTTTCAATTTTTTCTTATATAAATTTGACAAAATACCGATAGTTTTTTGTTTTATTGGTTTCCTAAACCTCATAGACCTTCTTATAAGTGTTCGATCCATCCTTTTTTCTGGAATTTGCTCCTTACCGCTCATATAAACAGCTAAAGTTTAAATGTAAATATTACGTTCCACATAAGTTAACGGTAAAAAACTATCGTGAGATTCAATTCTCTCTTTAGTTTGAGAATCCTTAGGTTTTTCAGGTAAAAGTTCATCGTCATTCAAAAGATCCACTATGTTTATAGATTGCATACTTACTTTTTTCTTCATTCGTAGTTATCGGGTTCTCCTTATTGTGTCTAATTACACTAATTTTTATGCATGGTACTTATTTTTTTTTGGCTTAAAAATTTTCTCAGGATGAAATTTTTCAACAGAATCTAAACATTAATTTTTAACGCTAATACCACCAATACTGGAATATTTAAGCGCCTCAGCCATAGAACTAGAATCATCGTCCGTTGTTTCTTTCTTGTCTGAAGTAACGCTTGATTTTGCATCATGAAAAGGTTTAAATAACGTTAAAGGTTGTTGAGAGGATATTGTGTCGCTGCTTTCTTCAACCTTGTAACTTTTCGAAGATGTAGAAGGTTTCAAATCATCCAAATCTTCTTTACACTCATCTAAATAATCTTACATAGCAGCAACTCTGACCTGTTTTAGGAGAATTATCATTCAAAAAAGAAGTTTCAAATGACGAACCTCTAACTGAAGCATCATCCTTTATTTTGCCAGGAAGTTTTATCGAATTTACATATCCAATGGAAGTTAGGGTGCAAAGAAATAGAATTCCAAACATTGGAGTTATCTGAACAGAAAATACACTTTACGATTGACTTTAAAATTGATTATTTTCGAATCAAATAACGTCAGTTATGGTGCTTAAAATGTTTACATAGACAAGGTATTTATGGTAAATAAAAATCAATATTGTTTTATTTATTTAAACCATTCGACGTAAAATGAGTAAATAGTAGTTAAATTAGGCAGTACTATTCAACAGTCATAAATAATAAAAAAACAAGTGGATTTCTGATAAAATAATACATAAAACCACTAATAGCGATATAATTTTTTGGAGTTCTAGATCGTGATCGTTAATGTAAAAAACGAGGCTCTAAAAATAAAAATATTATTTTTTCTTTGAATTAAAAAGAGTAACGATAAATTCATCAAAAATGGTGCAATTTAAAATCAATCATAGAACGAAAAATTGATTTTATTAAAAATATGCAGAAAAAATGTAATGGTCAAGTAAAAAAATAAAAATGATAGGTATTTTATATATTATTTTATAATGAATTATATCGAGAAAAAGTTTTTCTGCTTTTAAAATTAACATTTTAAATTTACTAACAATATAAATTAAGGTTTTAACAATTATAATCGATAAATCATATCTTTAAATATTCAAAGGGTATTTTGGCAAAAATTTAAGTTTATTTAAATGTCTTCTAGATTTTCTTCCTAAAGCAAAGCGAATATTAATGACTTAAATTTTTCACAATGCAAAAAAGAATTTCAAATTGAATAAATATTTTTTGAAGTTTACAACAAGTATCAACATTTTAGATGATTTTAACCCGATTTAACCACAATTTTAAATTTTAAAATGAAAAATTCAATTCTTGAAGGTTTTATCCTTCTCTTAAATTAAATAAAAGAATTTTATTTTTTCGAATTTTTTCATTCAATCAATGCCTCTAACTTATAACCTCGAATAAAGATCAATCCTTGTATGGATTTTAATGGCTGTGATCATTTGATCTACCATATGGTTGTTAGGCACAAACGCGCTCAAACTCTTAGTTGGAATTGACAGATAGCAGGTTCACTTAGTAAAACGTTACTTCGCCCCCTCTATTTACTGTCTGCCAGTGCTCATGTACGCCACCTCATTGCTGTAGTTAGGATCTTTACCGATACCCTGGCACTGAGTGCTTTCTGCTTGAAGCCATTTCCTCCTTCATGTCCTGTTCACTAAACCGTGAGAGTTGTTATTCTTAGCTCTAGCTTGCAGTGGCAGTTACCCCCTTAGTAGATAACCGTTCCGGAACTAGTAGCCAGGGGTCAGTATGTGACTGGGAGAGGCTAGACATTGCTCGTTCCTGGTCTATGACATATTTTGATTAGTTTATGTTCATGTACTCGTTGATCAAACATCTTGAATATTTAGACTAACTTGCTATCAAAACAAATAAATTAATTTACTATTTTTTAACTAAAAATAGAGTTAAGAAACTTAACCGTAATTTGAAAATATTATGGATATTCTAAAACTCGTTTTAAAATAATAAAAAACTCATGCTTTTTAAGATTGCTAAACTTTTAAGTGCTGTATGCTCTTTCTTCTTTAAATGTTTTTTTTATTATTTATTTAACAAATTTCTAATAAAAAGCCTCTTAACTTAAATCGACATCAAAATTATATAACCTGAAAATTAAATTTGACAAAATAGTTCATTAACTACAAAGAGCAATCTCGCTCACTGTATTAAAGCAATAAAATGATTGAGTATTTTTTCATGCTGATTACTTTCCTTTCTAATCAAAGTAAGAATTCCTTAATTTTTAAATTTTAATTTACTTCATAAATAAATTTTCGGATTTTCATTTATTGAACACTGCAGTCTAAGAAGATTTTGGGCTTCATCGCTGATTGGTTAACCCACCAGAAAAAACCAACTAGTTTTGTTTAATTCTGTTTCAAGCGTCAATTTACAAAAGCATGTCTGGTAGACCAATTTTTAAAGAGGGTCTTCAGTTACCACATAATAAGCTCAATAAGAAGCGTTCCTGATAATTTTGTTTAAAATCAAAACTAGTTTGATTAGTGATCCCCAAATAGGTCAAGAGGACCCTCTACGTTCCCCTTTGGCTTAATTTGATGGTGACAGAAAAATTTTAACAAATATTTTATGCTTAATCAACCTGAGGGAGTCAAAATACCTTTTTCTAATATCGTTATCTAAAAATAATCGTGAATTGATTTTATGATTTTTCGATATATTTGAGCCAAAAAGGTCAAATCCTGGTATTTTGTTAAGAATATCGTTATTTAGGAAATATGATCGATTAAACGAAATAAAAGTTAATTAAAGTACCATTGTTTTATAACCTGTGATCTTTGTATATTTTGGATAGCCGCTTATGAAAGGTTAATAAACCTCTTATATAACAAGAATAACAAAAGTTATGTCTTTTTTTATAAGTTTATCGGAATTTTGTTTTAAATGACATTTATTGAAAATTTCCAAACTGATTTTGAGCAATCGAATGCGATATATGTTTACAAGCAAAAATAAGTTATTAAGTGTCTTACTGCAGCGAACGTTATGGACCTGTAGTTTTTAAATGTTGCGTTTTTTTATGATTAAGTAGTAAACAAAACAAATGGCAGTAAGTGTATATTGGAAAAAATATTTCGTTGCAACACAAACCAATATTCATAATATAAATTTTTTTTTCTAATTAAGTTTAAAATTTAATTAACTGACAAAAAATGAAAAATTTTTATTAATTTGGATTATCTTCTAAATTCAAAATACGATTACATAATTTTCTCAATTATCGTTAAAAACAAAAGTGAAGTCTAGGATCGAAAGAAAATTTTTACAGAAAAGCCTTGTTAGTCTAAAATAGAATTTAAATCTTTCAGGTTTAAAAAGAAATTTTAATTTTATTAATTAAAACTAAAAATGAGCATTTTAAAAAAAATGTATTAAATTAACACAGAGCCAACTCATTAATCTTCAGTATTCTGTGAAAATTTCAGCATGGGTTTCTGCCAATATAACAGAAGACTCATGGCTGTTTTGTATTGTGTTCATCGCTGTTAACTGAGGGCATGAAAACCTTTAAGATGGAATAAATATTTTCTAAAACATCACTCAGATCGAACCAACTAACAAATTCAACATTTGACAAAATAAAAGATAATTTTTTAAAGAGCATGACCTTGCCAATGTACTCTCAATTAGCAAACTCTGGTATTGATAACAATATCATAACTTGCTAAAAAGTTCACTAGTTAATACCAAAGTATATTAAATGACATAATTTTGGTTTTTAGTTTATTACTAAAGTGTCTGTAAATTACTCCAAATGTATTTAAAATTTATGTTACTAAGTAAAGGTCGGTTTCTATTTGAAATAAAACTCTATCTCGACATATTAATGAAGTGAATGATAATATTGAGACTTAGCGTGCCTAAAATTTCAAAAAACAAATTCAGCAAACAGCTAGATGAAATCACTGTGTGTGATTATCAGGAACTGGTTCTCGTTTGTGTTCGGTTGTAATAGACAAAAAATTTCGGTACAAATATTGTTTTGTAATCGACTGGAAATATTTTTTTTAATCTCAAAGACTGTTTAAATTTAAAAGGCAAAAATATGAAAAGTGTTATACTCTGTGGCCAAAATGGAGCACCCTGTATGATAGGCATTTAATAAAGAATTGTGAATCATATACGAAGAACTATTAAACCTATTATTATTAAACTTCGTTATTCAAAAATACCATCTTTGCTCTAAAAACAAAATTTGGAGATTATCTGACAGTCTTAGTTTTATACACAATTGATGAATAAAGAGTAGTGCACTGTATACTGTGATGTTCAGCAAATTATTTTTTGATAATAATGAACAATTTGACAAACATCTTGTTCAGGCACAGATTTGGTAGCTCTCACATTGTCATTTCTCAAACGATTTTCACTTTTAAAAACACGACCTTCAGTGTTTAATTTCTGTTGGTTTCGATGATTTGACAAAAGATATTGATTTTCTGTCTTTTGATGTCTGGTATTAATCAGATGCATTTTAGAAAATTAATCAATTAAATTTAAACCAAGAAGGACCAAAGTTTAACTTAATTGAAACTCACTCAACTGTGTTGAAAATGATGAAAAAGCCGGAAGTGTTCTATAAACATTGATTAAAGTAAATATTGTCAATTTTTAAACATGCAGTACGGAGCATTGGCCTAATAATTTAGGAAAAGTGACCTACAACCAAATTAAAAACATTCCGAAACTCTCAAAAAGAATTTGAATGATGATTTTATGATTTTGTTAAATTAGGGAATTTAGAATACGTTAAATCTTTTTTTTATTTAGCATCAGAACTAGAAATAACGTTAAAATAAGATTGGATTGAAATCTTGAAAATGATAAGTTCAAAAAAAATTTTCAGAAGTAGTATTTGAATAATTTCTGAATTAAGCAGTTGAAAAATACCCTCCTTTCAAGATAAAAGTTAAGTTTTTAATTTTCTTTTACAAAAATCTTACCTCGCAGAAACTTGATTTGGTGGAGTGAATAGTTGTTCCGTAAAAAAAACTTAGATTGTATAAATGATGTATAGTTAATAGTACTACTATCATAATTTGAACTAGAAATTATGAAATTAGCAATGATTTAAAAGTTATTAGGTTTCCATTAAATAAATTGAAACTAAAAAACTATTATCGTATTTTGAATAATCAATTATTGCATCGTTATGTAAAATGCCTTTTAAAAAATATTATTTTGTATATTTTCTTCATTTAAAGGTTTAGTGGTTATATAGAGTGATGACAAATTGGGGGTGGTTGCATAAAAAATGTTGAAAAATCCAATTAATATGGTAAAAATAATTCTGTAGTGAAAAATTAACCTTCCCGTATCATGATCAACTTAAATCTTAAGAAAGCATTTATTCTCATTTTTTAAAGTTAAACTTATATTTTATGAAAAACTTTACAATGTTAGGAGTAGTACTGACAAGCTTACTTATCTAAGCTACTTATGTATTGATTAGTTCAAAATGTTTTGCTAGATCGCTACATGATTTTTTATTTGTTAAAATATATCCTAGCAAGAGTTACCCCTGGATATTTAATATATCAATCAAAATAGCAATAAATAAACAAAAAAGATTTATTTGGGTTCATTTCCAACAAAAGAAGCTATCGCATTTTTCTACAATTAAAATTTCTAGGATTCGAAAATATTTAACAACAAAAATCCCTCAATAATATAGTCAAATTTTCAAATTTTTTATGAATTTACACAATTCACTAGCCTTTTTGTTTTGATTGTTATATTTCCTCTTGTCTTTTTAAAATATGGGCTAACAATAATCAGGTAATATCTGAATTTTTTAAATATTTTTTAAGCCTGTCGTCAATGTACGTTAAACATTTTATCTAAAATTTTACTTTCCATAAATCAAGCCTTTGTATTCTTATGCTAGCTAAATGTAAATAAATTTCTCAAATAAATTAATTCATATTCGTTAACATGCTTCTAGGTTCTGAGGACATCAATCACTATATCTAATATATTAAGTTTGAGTCACAGGGTAATGATAAAAATGGTACTTTGGCTTGGTTATATGTAGCAAAGGCAGAAGAATGACCGAAATCACCGGTTATGATTTTATCGTGATAACACCTTAGTTTTATCATTACGAGCAAAATAATATTAATAATTAACTCCGAGAGGATCTTTTTTAAGTTCCACTAATTTTTTTCTATGAATTTTTTGAATAACAAAAAATAAAATCGATAGTAAAGTGTTAAAAAGGAAATTTAAGAGTTTTACAAAGTGCACTTATTAAAAAATGGCCACTATAATTGATAGTTTGGTTTTTGTTTGCAATTTTTTAGAAAACCCGATATATTTCAATCAATATTTAGAAAAAAATTCTTATTATATCATCATTAGTTTCTATGAAAATTCTTGCTGTTTTTTCGATCGATGAGTAGTCAGTATTGATTAGAGAATTCACTAAATCTTTTCAATCTATTAAAAATAACAAACTTCAAAATAAAGGGATGTTTTTCCAAAGTCATTTAGCATTTCAGGATCAATAGGATTGGTTAATTCAGACAAAATTACTTACTTAATTCTCTTATCATGTCATCATTTATCTTTTCATCGTTGTCAATCATGTCTGAGATAAAAACTGATATTTGTCATGAATAGCCAATTCTCTTGTATTTCATCAGTGATACTCAAAACTGAAAGCTCGTTAACTCCCACTCATCTTAAAAGTAAAAATAACTAAGTTTTTATCTTTATATCTACAACCTGATTGGACATGAACTTGTTAAGCTACTGTCTGCCTTTAATAGTTGTCCTTTCTTTAGAGAAACTTTATTCAGCACACTTCACACAATAGCACAGTATTGTAGACAAAATACTGACCAGAGTTTCTCCTACTTTTTAGATTTCTATCTTGTGAATTGAATGAATATTTCAACTATGGCATAATAAAATTACTTCGATTATTCACAATAAGCTCAAGTATGTTCTGGTAATACAGCTAAAGCTGTGTAATTTAAAGCATCATACTTATTAAATTTTACCTCCTAAGCCTTTTGGAGTTTGAAACAAAAAATTTTAACATTAATTTTATATAATAAATCCTTTTTCTCAAATAAGTGTCAATTTGATATCAACTTTGTTGGAGGATCTATCAGCACAACCAAGTATTTTTTTAAATTCATCGATAATTTAATTAAAGTTAAGGGTTTAAAGTTTTTTTGAAATTGAAACACAATCCAAAGTCTTTGTATGTATTAATTTCGGATCGAATAAGAGATCATGTTAATTTTCATTTATGAAAAGAAAAACTATTTCTTGGTTAATATTGACAAATATTTTGATCTCCGATAGAGGTTTGAGGTGAAGAAATAAATTATAGGATTATTAAATAAAGTGATATTTATTTTGAATTCACTAGATAACTAACAAAAAATTTGTTTAAGCTATATGAAGATGTAGAGCTTAGATTAGATTGACAGGATTTTAATTCTTTTCACTTAAAATTGGAAAATTATGTCATTTTTTCAAGATAATTTTTTAATGCTAAATAATGTATCGAATAAATGGAAATTTAAAAGTTAAATGATGTGCTGAAATAAGGTATATATTATTAAGTGAGTCATGAGAATGAATTAAATTTGGTTACTACGATAAATGACAATCACAGGAAATTAATAAGTCTGAAAAAGACTGCAATGGAAAGTCCTCTATCATCTTTCAAGAAATTGTCTTAGACAAGGCCTCAAAGAAAGAACTTTTAACATAAAAATAACGAGAAAGCTTTTTCATTCGCAAAGTAAGAAGAGTGTTGTTAAACTGTTTTAAGTGAAAATTGTTAACATTCATAGATCAGCTGTTGAGCAAGAAGAGTAAAAATAAGCAGTTGACTAAGAGAGAGTTTTTTGCAATGAGTCATTGACCTGTATGTGAGCTAGATTATCACAAGTCAGGGTGAAGGATTATATTCGAGTCATTAGTTCCATAAATCAAGAGTCGAGAAAGTATGACTCCGGTAAAATATTTTTAAATGTTGGCAACAAATTATTGTTTTATTTAAAAAAAAGCATCCACTATGTTTTTTTTGCAGCACTCATTTCAAAAAAAATGAATTGATAAAGGTGAATTTCTCATGAGTTAAAAGCAAATTTATATGTGAAATTATCAACAGTTACTTTATTTAATTTCAGACATGTAAAAAAAATATCAAAATATTGTTCATAGAATTGAACTTTATCACCTATTTATAGACTACAGGTTAAAAAACATTTTGATGAATGTTAAAATGTTCAATTCAATGATTTATAATAAATTTTACTTAAATAACATTGTAAATCATAAATTTCTTATTAAAAATTATCCTCTACTGTTTTTATTTTGATTTTTTGTTTTATTTTGTTTTATATATTCTTTAAAAAATCAAAAAGTATTTGTATTTCTTAAATATTTTTATATAGAATCAAATAATGTGTAAAATATACTCAGTTTATATGTATCGAATCCCATAAAATAATTGCAAAAATATCTCTAATAAATTTAATATGATCATGCGGAACAATATCGAGTATAATTTGGTTTAAGGAGAAATTTTCATTTGATTTTCATAAAAAAGACACAAAAGTTGGTAATAAAAAATAAATAATGGATGTCCCCTCAGTTGTAAAAAACTTCTAACTCGAGTAAAAAATCAAAATTCAGTTTTAAAGTTTTTACTATAAATTTTTGGAATAAACTCTAATTTTTCAGAACCTGAATTAGCGGCATTAAACGCTACTACGATTCGTACTCGATCAAATTATATTGTATTTTTTAAAATATATACATATCTTATCTAACATTTCAATATGTTTGGAGTTTACAGATATATCAAGGCAGGTTTTTTATCAAAAAAGAGTGAAATTTTGTAAAATAAAATAAAATATCGTGGAATTATAATAAATATTAAATTTATTATTTAACAAAGCAGATCAAATTAATAGAAACGATATAAAATTGGCATAAAAAAACTCTTTCCTAAAGTTATTTTAAGAATAATTAACAAAGAAATGATTACCAATGTTTGAAACATCATAAAATAAAATTGATATAATATCATGTTGGTAAATTCATTCTCCTATCATCTTCTGATATCGATATTTTACAAAACCTAAATCGGCATAAAACTTTTCCAACAGAAAAAAAACAGGTTATACAATTTTTAAAAATTCTATTCTTATTTCTATTTTTCATATCATAAAAGAAGTATTAACAATATTTATTAACTATACGATACAAGTTATCTAATCTTTTTAAATTCTTGGTGGTTCATTCATTTTCGTAAAAACTAATTTTTATTTCAAACTTTGTCCACGAATAGACACATTTTTTATTCAAGTAAAATTTGTTAATATCTGGAATTACTTAATTATTTTTTATTCAATTTCTAAAAATTTTTTATCATTTAGTGCAGAAAACTTGGAAGTGATACAAGTTTCCATTTAAAAGGAGATATTTTTATACAATAACTTTGATGTGGAACATTTTTTGATTTTTTCATGCTTTTCATCTTTTACTTAAAATACCAATTATAATTAGAAAGATCATTTTTCTTTCTTAAAATTTGCTATAATAAAGACTTGAGTTGACTATGAAGCCTTTCCACTAAACACATTGATTATAAATTAAATGTTATGTGTAATGTATATTAAGACAAAACAATATTGACAAAAATTACCACATATCGGATACCAATTTCTTTCTTAATAATATTTAATTTGCCAAAAACTCGATATCTCTTTAATTAATTCAAATAGATACCTCAAAACATGTGTTGGAAATTGTATCGACAATTTGATGAGTTTTGGTCATTCCTTAAATCTGTCAACATAGCTAAAAACATTTAAAAATCACTTTAAGTAAGAAAAAGATAAAAATATATCAGTATTTACATTTTTAACAGATTTTTCAGTACAATTAAGGTGTTTCATCTGTAATTTCAAGTGGCATTAAGCCCGTAATTTTCTAAAAGATGAACAATAACGAGCTTTATGATTTATATTTTTTTCAGTACTTGCAGACAAAAATCTTTCTGATCTTGATGTTGCTAGTCACTCAAATTCAAAACTCAGCGAATTCATGCAGATTATCTAAGGTTTTCTGATATTTTGAAGTACTTAAGGTGGGTATTTACCAATAAAAAATACAAAATTTAACTTTTTATCAATATTTATTTAAGACAAGTATGTTAGTTTCAGATTAGTTGTTGAAAAGCAAAATCGAACATAATGATCAAATTTTTGTTTGTTTGAAATTATTGAACTGTCCTTTTTTTTACAATTCTCGTATTCAACCAATTTTAATATTTAATAAGGTATTAGCCACAATATTCAATTTACCTTTCAGTTTATTAATTTAAGGTTAATATTAAATAATAAAAGCTACATATTGAGGGTGACTTTTTCTTAAAAAAGAAATTTTACTCATTACATTTATTTGAGTTTTAGTTCAGTGTACACCGTGAAATTAGGTGCTATAAGAAAATTTCTAAAAAGGCAGATTAAAGAATAGAAATATATTTTAATTCTCTATTAAACATACAATATTTTTGTTTGATTTTTTTAATTGTTGACATTGAAAACCTTAGTTGACATAGATTACCAATTATTTGTCTAAAAACTTCTCCATCGTGTCTAAAACTGATTTAAACATATCCTAATTCCATTTTTTTTGAATTTTCTTAAAAATTCATTGATTAAAATTTTAATATTTTCGATAAATTTATAATATTATTATAGAAATTTACTGATCAAAAAAATATAACAGTTCTTTATCAGTCTTTTTCCTTGTATTTTATTGAATTTCTTCAACTTATCAAGTTAGGAAATTTTCCTCCTTTTGAGATTCTGTAACCCAAAAATTAAAAATTTGTTTCCTAACAAATCCATGATAGAGGTAAAGCTAAAAGAATAGTTTTAAGTGAACCCTATGTTATTATTTGCAAATGCTGAAATGAATACACTTTTTAAAAAATGAATTGAGAAAATATAAAATACTGAAAACACGGGGAAGCTTTTCTAAGACCGAATGCTAAAAAAAGATAATAAAACAGTCCAAACGGAAATATGACAGCCGTTTTAGGTTAATCTAATTGACATATTTTTATTTTAATATACCCCATCCTGAGTCAATTTTAGAAAAGAAGAGTGTTCCTACTCATCTTCTTGAATTAGAATAACGGTTATGACCTAAGACAATTAACGTTTTAAGTTTCAGAAAATCACCTCAGAACATAATTTAAGTGTTTCTTTTACAAATAATTTAAGAGGAGAAAACAAAGTGTTAGATTTTAGATAAACTTTTATAACCATCCTTTTTTAAATTTATCGTTAACTATTTTGCATTTTAAGTTCGTAAACATCTTTATTAAATAATATACATAAGGTGAATGTTGTTATTGGTGTTTTTCTGAATTTAAATTCTTTTTATTTAAATTTTGGTAATAAAAATAAGGATAACCAGTTTAAAATAAATCAAAGCTTTAAAATACATTTTTATGCAATTTTTATTCGGTGATTCAGCCTAAATTAATACGCTGTAAGGAAAATCATTTTTAATAATCGGAGTGCATTTATTGGTGATAACGCCTTAAAATGCCAACGAACGTTGAAAATTGGCTACTAATATTGGCATTTTTCTGTTAGGTTCGAAAGAGTCCATTTCCTTTCAAAGTCTGTGAATTAAAAATTATCAGTTTTTTTCCAAATGTTGCAGTTTGAATATCTTTATTAGCCAGAAAATTTTATATTTCCTTCCCATCAGAAGTTATTTGTTGCTTCTAGAAACGAAACTGAATTTTTGACCATTATCCCTTAAAAATCCTCTTTCAGATTTTGAATCCATTCATAAAAACAAAAAATCTTTTTAATCACTAAAATAAATAATTTTAACGATTGATTTGGTGTTTTTTCTTTTACTTAATTTCATGATGAGGGGAATTTATTTTACTATCCAGCAATCTATTGATGAAAATTAGATGACTTTTTTTATAATTTTCCTTTTTGATAATCATTAAATGCTTCATTATAGTATTCAGACAGTCTTCATTATTGGTCTCAATCAAACCTTATCCAAAATATTCAGTCAAAGTCTGCCAATCTGAGTCTGCTACTGCTGCAAATTGATTATAATCAGTTAAAGATTTATTGTAAATTTTTATCATACATCTTGGGCGAATTCCCTAAAAATATTTTCTAAAATAGAAGACGTCAGATTGGACTTCCCAATAAAAATGAAATCCCTGTTTTTAATTATGGGGGTTGTCAATCCCTAAGCTCGTAAATTTTTAATAATTATCAGGCCAGCTGTTTTAAAGTTAGATCACAAAAGCTAAAAATTTATCTTTTCATATTTCTGTAATATTTGATGTTGGTTAGTTTATAATTATGTCTAGAACCCTAATTTCATTATTTTGATTCAACGATAAAACACAATAGTTTGTAGTTAATTCTGAGAATTAAACTGAGCTTTGGTCTCTGAGAACAAAACATGTTGTTGTGTGCTCAAAACGCTGTAGTTTAACATACACTGCAATATTATCTCATTTAGCACATGAATAACTAACTCGTAGATTAGACATTAAAGTAAGGTTCGTTTCATGAAAAAATAGAATAGAAATAATATGGAGTGTCTAAACCAAACCCCTTGCTAATTTTTGGTTAAGAGCTATACAATTTTCTATTGAAAATATCAATTATTTTGATAAAATAAATTAAATTTTAAATTTAAAAAATATTTTTATTTTTAGAAACTCTCGTCTTAGGGATGGTACAAAAATATCATGGAGTATTATTGTATTAAAGCTTTCCCGAGAAAATAAAGCCCATTCTATGGTATTTGTAGATCTTAAACGAATTTTAATAAATACTTAAGAATAGTTTGTTATAAGCTAATATTTTGTTTTTGAAATGAGAAAAAATCTTCTTAGCAACAAAAATTACGATAAAATCTTAATCTTACGAATCATACAGAAATTTTTCTTGATATTTTCAATTATAAATGTACCAAAAATTTCTTCTGATAAAATGTATCAAAAAACTTTAGGAGCCTCAGTAAAATTTATTTAATAATTTCTCAAAATAACTGTAAAGATAAAAATATTCTAGATATATTATTTTATTTCCAAAAAGTGAACCAAGGTGAACATGTATCAAGCAATTGTTCTAAATTTTACTATAAAACAGTTTCTTTTGACAAAATCGGTCTCTTTTAATTCCTTTAAATACCAAATATTAGAAATCATCGATCAACTAAAATTTTTTTTTGATCATAATATTTAAAACTTAGCATCATACTTATTGCAATTATTACAACAGTTGATTAAAGTATCAAATTAACTTTTAAAATTTGCAGCTTTAAGCTTTATTTTTGTTAAAATTGGTAATATTCCATATTTTTTTCATAAATTTACGTTGATAAAATTTTGGCTTAATTTCGATTAAAATTATTCCAACATGTAATTTTATCACAATTTAATTTTTTTTTATTTTATAACTAAAGTGCAAAGTACCATCTGCAAGCTGGTTGCTGATTAGATACTGGTTGATTGAAAAAAAATTATTTTAAAAAGCACTATTTTAGGATATGATTCTCATCGATAGAGCCAATTCTATTTCAGTAAAATTCAATGCATCAATTTTTTAACTTGGAAATTAAAAACCAATAAAAAACACAAGTCATCATTTTTGCGCAAGTCTTTTTTAAATTTTTATTGAAAATTAATGGTCTTTAATAAACACATTTTTATAGAGCCAGCGAAATAGACATAGTAACAACAGATAATGTTATTTTCGAAAAAATCGCACTCAAAAAAAGAATTTACAAACATAATAATTAAACCATAGCCTATTTTTTGTGTATTATAATCCTTTTTAATTATAGAAAAAGAACATTCAACAATTGAATACTCTTGTAAGCTAAATAGAATTAAAAATAGCAGTAAAGTGTTCTTGTTATTAACTGTTTTGTTAATTTTTCTTTTTTGTCATTAATAGAAACTTTCTAATATTTTTGTAAATTTAAATATCATAATTCTTAATCGTAAAAGTTTTTCGTGGATTCAATCTTTTAATCAAATTCTTATTTTTGGAAAAATAAACGGCGTCACGTCAAAGTTAGCTTCTTTGAATATTGAAGATGATTGTCATATTCAAATATTTTTTAAATAACTCTATTTAAATTTTAACTAATATAGAATCTTGTATTTACCGCTGAAAAATATTTTTAAAGAGTCTCTAGCTAAAATAAAATTTCAAGTTTATGTACCTTATCATCAATCAAAAGACGATAAATTACTTTTTAATCTTTTATAAAAAACCATTTTCTCAAAAAAGAGCTTTAACTCTAAATAATTTTACTTGAATTAAAAATCAATTCAAAAATGAGAAACTCTCTCTTGCCCATAAAAAATGCATAAATGTTTCCTTTTATTTTTACGTTTCTAATTACAACATGTTCCCCCAACTTTACTTATATTCAAATAAATTTATTTTCCAGTTTTTCTAATGTTTTTAACGAATTGTTAGTTGCTTAACCAACTTCTTTGGCATTCTTAAAATAGGTGTGACTATTTAGAAATATTTAGCTAAATTACATAAATTAACTTCATCATCAAGACAATTTTTCGGATAAATGTTTATATAATTTTATAAAAAATTAATTATAAAGAATTTTGAACTACTCTTTTTGTCTATATTTTGAAAAATCGTGGTAGCTCAGTATTTGTGCGTAAATTTTGCATTATAAAAGCCGTAATCAATGTTTACAAACGAATAATAGAAATTTAATATTTTGACCCTACTTAATTTTTAATACCAGTCTGAACATCAAGATTTGATTATTACATTGACATATCTTACCTTGTAATTATTTTGTAAGAGAAAATAAAAATTTTAATTTTGTGAATGTTAAATATTGAAAGGTTTAAAAAACGTCATAAAATCAGCAAAAGTATTAGTTTTAAAAGCAAAATTATTAAAGATTTTTAGCTTTTTTCAATAAAGAGATGACTAGCTATTTTTTTCCTGCGTTCATTCTCCAGATAATATCTAAATTAAAACAAACATTTCATACAAATAGTCAGGGCAATAAGAATGATAACAAAACATACAACTGCAATAATAATTCCCCATAGTAGCCATGAACTACTAGAATTTTTTGCGTTGTCGGTGTCTTAATCCGTCAATTATAGTATTACCTTTTGGAATTATTATTTCTTGATCCTGATCTGAGGTATTCTTATCGTCAGGATCTATTTCTGCTGGGGAATCTAAATCAATAATTTTGATTACTATCATTTTCATTTTTTGTTTCATTATCACCTGGTAATTTTCCATCTTCTGGTTTTAATGCAGAATCGGGTTCAACATCGCCATTTTTTACATTTTCTTGTGCAACTTTAACTTCATTTGTATTTTCGGCTGTCTCCTTCTTGTCACTTATTAAACTTTTTTTTACCTTTGGTCTTTAGTTTGGGTTAATTCAGAAGATTTTGAAGGATTTCCCCAAAAATAATCTTTTATACCTTGTTTTTTAGATGAATTATACTTCTTCCGAAACTTCCAACTCTATATGGTATGTTCGATATTTTCCACTTGGTCGGTGTTTCTGGCTTTTCCAATTCCTTATTTGATTCATCAACCAACTTATAAATTAAAAAGTTACTTGTGATTGATCTTGTTTTACCGTATCCGTTGCTTCATTATTAATACTTTGTGATGATGGAGAAACTATCAAATCATCAGATTCTGTTTCAACAGTTTTTTTTATACCTTAAATTTAAACAAATCTGACTTGCTGAATCGGAAATAGGACTAGGAGAAGTATCAAATGACGAACCGGTCACTATAACATCATTGCTTTTTTCGTTAGGAATCTTCATGGAAGTTACATGTCCAATGGTAGTAAAGGTGCAAAGAAATACAATTCCAAACATTTTATTCATGAGAATGGCAAAACTCACTTTTTGATTGTCGTTAAAGTTGACTAATTTTAGAATCAAATTGTGCAAACTATTTATATTTATACTTTTAAATAATTAATTATTTACGCAATTTTTAGCAAAAAAAACTAATGCTTATCAATTAATATAAACTATGTACGTAAAATGGGTAGATAGCATAAAAATTAAAAAGTCTTTAACTAATAAAAAAAATTTCTATTCTGGTAAGCTAACCTATTATTTTTAGTTATTTTGATAAAAATAAAAAAAGGTTTAGATTGTCGGCTTTTATCAAGAACGATTCATTGATATCTAAATCCATGATTTATGTTGAATCCGTGACAGAAAAAATTAGTTAATCGACTAAGAACACAAAAACAACAAATTAAAGATTTCCTTAATTTTTTAATTGTAAATTGAAGAGAAAAAAATTAACTTTAATGGTAACAATTTTTTAAGTTAATTTACACTGAATTATTTATGTAGGAGTAGTCGATATTCACTCATTTTGACGCCCAAAATTGATAAAGTGTTTAAATAAATTTTGGTTTTAATCGCATCAATATTTAATAAATTTAATTTAAAAAAAATTATAAATATAGTTTTAAGTTTATTATAACCTTTTTTTATTTTCGTTTTAGAACAATGCTAATATTACTTACTAATGTCATGTACTAAACAACCAACAATTTCTTTTCTAAGAAAACATAAGATAATTTTTTTAAAAATATTAATTTTTTAATAATTTTAATCAGCTTCAAATACAATTTAAATTTTTTCATTTGACAAAATTTGATAATTAGGTTCTGTTTCTATTTTTACTTTAATCAGATCAATTTAATTTTAAAAAAATTTTCGGTAATTGAGGTTAATTTTATTTGATCAAAAATCTTAAATATAAAGATTAACTTTCCATTAAAATAAATAAATTAGCTATTTATATGATAACTCTAAAAGATATTTGAAACCTTCACGGGCATTCAAAACTAGTAAAAAAAATTAACGAAAGCATTTTCGTCGAGATTTCTTGAAACTTTTAAGCGGTTGATGGCCTTACTTATTAAATTTTATGATTAATTTATGATTAAAAAAAATTGAATTTAAAATTAGTTTCATATTTGTAATACAAAGAATCCACTCTAAAGTCGGAATGAATATTTAATCGGCGAAAAATTATATTTTACCATTACCTTATTAAATACAGAAAACAATCCTCTATATTGTTTTTAAACAATAAAAATGTTGAATATTTTATCATTCTGATTATTTTCCATTCGAAGAAAAGTAGAAATTTATTAGTTTTTGAATGAGAAGCTCTTTCATAAATTGATGTTAGTATTTGCATTAATTGAGTGTTGCAGTCATGAAAGATTTTTTGATTCATCGAATTAGTTAACCTACCAGTAGCTACATAACTATTCTTTTTAATATTAATCTATGCTAAGGATCAATTTACAAAAGCTAGAGAGGCAGACAAATCTTCAAAGGGGGTCTTAAGTGATCACATTTCTAGTACACTATGAAGATTCCTAACGATTCGTGTCTTAAAACATTTAAATATTTTTGATAAGGAATTCCCAACTCGATCTACAACACAATATTAGAGGTTAGCGTGATTTTTAAAGGGGAAACAATTAAAAAAACAATCCACTGTAAGTTATTAATTTTGAGGTGTTTAACACCTTTTGAGATTTTCTGTTGTGATATAATTAATCATAAATTTATTTTATAATTTTCAAATATGTTAAAACCGAATTAATACTGAATTTCATAATGAGTTTTTATCAAATCAACTTTGTTTTTAAGATATTTTATCGATTAAAAATTTAAAAAATTTTATATTTTAGCGTATTTTTATGAATGCCCAGGGCTTTTATTATTTTTAACAATCGTTTTTAAAGGGTTGTAAAACTGCAATATTTAACAAATTAACAACAAAAAATCGCTGGTATCCCTATAATTTTCATAATTTATTTTCATCGAAATTTTTAAAAAATTTTCTAACTTATCAACGTAAGTAAATATATTAATATGCTAAAACGTGATAGAAAGATAGAAAGTTCTTAATTGCAATGGACATGATGAGCCTATATTTGTTAATTTTTCATCATTTAAGATTTAGATTAAACAAAACACACGGCGATTACAGTAAAATTCAAAATATTTGCAAAATATCAAACACACTAATTTTTAATAGAAAATATTTAGATCTGTCAAGTAGAAAATTTGATCAGATAATAAAAAGAAAAATTAGAATTATTTTAATTTTGATTGATTTATTCCAATAACAAATTACGATATCATGTTTTTCGTTATACATCCTTAATTCAAATAAATGACGTCACCAATCAAACTTGATAATTTTCATATTTCAAGTAATATTTTTGGTCGAAAAAAAAGTTTAAATTTTTCACTTAAAAAGAGGTTTTACTTTATCGATGGAGAATAAAAATAAGTAAATTAAAAAAGAGATTAGAAACAAACAAACTAAAATCTAATCATTACTTGTAGAAGTATCATTAACAATTGTGCATGTGAGTATGTACTACATATCACATTAATATAGACTATTTTGTCTTGTTTGTAAGGTTGTGTTGTCAGCTGAGGCCATGAAACCTTCACGAATCAAAAATTATTTTCGATAAATTCACCCAAATAGGGCAAACTGAAAAAAAGAAGTATTCGAAAAAATAAAACTCTGGTGTTAAAAAAAAGGTTTAAATTCTTTATCTTAGCTTCTGAGTTTATATCAACGCCTAGATCTTAAAAAATGTTGATTGTATCTAGAATTTCATAAATAATGTCAACTATCGTTAAAATAGATATTTGTGAGTTGATATCAGTTCCTTTTAGCAAAAGCAGTTCATCTCATAGCATTGATGAAATGAATGATAATAATAAGTTTTATCTAAGCCAAGAACTTCAAGAAAGGCAATTTATTTTGAATCTTGATTCATATGATTTTTGTAATTGTGAGACACAACTCCAAGTTTCTGTTCGGTTTGTTACTAAAAATTTAGAAAAAAACTGTTATATTGTTTTAGATTGGTAACATTTAGTCAAGAAAAAAATTTATTTTCAAATCTTAACTTTTTATTTAATTAAAAGACATCACGATAAAAAATATGATTTCTGTGGTACAGACGGTGTTAAAATATGGATAACTCGTCACAAATGAATTGAGTTCGTTTAAATGAAGAAACACTAAGCTATCTTGCAATTCATTGTGTTATTCATAGGCAGTATCTTTGGGGTAAAAATTGTATTGGAGAATATTAGATAATCTTAGTTTGGTTATTTGTGCGTTGAACAAGATAAAACCTCATGCATTGAATAAAAAACTGTTAAAACACCCCAACAATAAAAATGATGAACAATTTGAAATACTTTTTTTGTAAACAAAAGTTTGGTGTCAGTGAAAATAATCATGTCTTAAACGATCTCTCTCTTCTGTTGCACAATTTTTCAGTTTTTATTTTCTGTTGTAATAATTATTTGCCAAAAGATATTGATTGTATTTTATTTGATATTTTGTATTTTTGAGATATCTTCGAGTAAATTATTCGATCAAATTTGAAGCTTCAAGGATTAAATTTCAAATCAATTGAAGCTCATTCCAGCAATGTTAAATTTATAAAAAAGGTAGAAGTGTTCAACAAATACAGCAGAATGAATATTAGCAAATTGCAACTCTGCAGTCTGGACTATTGGCACAACACTCTAGTAACGCTGACTAAGAATTTATTGAAAAAATAATAAATTCTTGAAAAATGCCGGTTATTCAGATTTTAAGGTCTAATGCAATTGATCATTCCAGAATAGGTTCATTTGCCATTCTGTGTTTTGTTGCAGAACAATAAAAAATTTTCTTGTAGGATTTGATTGAACTCTATAATATTAATTAGTTAAAAAATAATTTTTGAGAAAAAAGGAAGATAATTTTTTCGATTCAAGTCAATAATACATAAATACAGTTTTCATACAAAAACCACTACTAATTTTTGTACTTTCATCATAATACGTAGTCGAAACTCGATAAACTATCATGAGTAATATTTTTACAACGCAAAATAAAAACTTTAATTTTTAGAAAGAATAGACCAAAGACTACTATCAAGTTTTAAACCACATATAATGCCATTAGATAAAATACATCAGCTAAACGATTTAAACAAATAAAACTTTTCAATAATGAAAATTTTAGAAATTTAAAGGTTACTTATTTTCTGCATCTTTAATAATAGGAAATACCTTTACGCAAAATTATTTTCTACCTTTTTCAAATTTTTATGTGGAAAATTGCTGTATTACTGATAATGTTTAATTGGCAAGGAGTATCCTAAAAAATCTTTGGAAAAGGTAAGCTAACATGATTGAAAAAAGCACTGGTCTGCGAAACTAGAAATAAATATATGAGAGTTAACACACAGTGAGGCAACCACTGTAAAGAGCCAACCTTCTATTCAGGGTTATAAAAAATATATATATTAATATTTTAAAATTATAATCGATGGAAAATAGAATAATTGACATTCTAATTTCAATAAAATATTTGAATTTAATTAAAAAAATTTTTGTGGTAAATTGACACGGAAAACTAAATAATCGATTTGATAATTAGGTATGATGATGAACAACCAGTAAATATTAAACAAGATTTAATAAAATCGGAACTCATAAGGGTTTTATCCGGGTCAGTACTATTCACAACTCATTTTATTTGTGTTATTTTAGATGTTTGTTTTGATTGAAATTTTTTCGTTAGAAATCTTAAGTTTTTAGGCTTTAACCATGGTCTAAAGTAAGAAAATTAGCCCGAATGTTTATTATTACCCTTCGATAATAAAACAAGGGTTACTAGGAAGTAATCTAGTTATTTTTAATGCATCAAAAACTTATGTTGTGAATACTTTCTTGAATAAGTGAAGCGTATCGATTATGCTAGTCATTTTCCACAGCGATATTGAATGCAATGCTTTTAGACATGAACCAAATCTAAATTCTTGAATGACGTTAAGAAACATAGGAAACTAATATAAATTATATTTCAAATGGAATATTTGTTATGAATACAAAAAACTGTTATTGATTAAACACACTTAAGGTTGACGGACTCCAAGAATTGATTCATGCTATATATGGAATGAAAAAGTTCCACGGTACAAAAATTTTGATAAAAGATTGACTATGTGTATACTAAAGAAAAAAGCCAAAATCACTTCTTTCTTTTTAATTCTAATTTCTTTTTTGATAAAATAATTATTCAAAAAGTACCAAGAACAAGAGTTTCCTTGAAGTATTCACACATTGCCTGGTTAAAAGATGGAATTATATGATGTTATGATTGGTATTTATACTAGCTAAAAGCTTAATTTTTCCAAAATTCGCTCAATAAATTTTAAAATTGGTAGTAAATGCTGACTAAGAAGGAGATAACTATTCTTATGGACAGGGATTAAACTTTAATATTCATTGTAAAATTAATATCTCAAGAAAACGTTTAGATGTTATATTAGTCAATCAGTAAAAAATTATTGTCTATTTTAAATAATTGTCTACCAACTTTACAAAGAAGAATTAGAAAATTTTTTATTATGATGAGCTTGTACAAATTTTAACAAGGTTTTCACCTGAAGAATTTATCCTTTTGTGTGATTCTTTTTGTGATATCAAAGATGCCTTACTGCACTAATTAAAGTCCCCATAGAAGAAAAGCCATAATTAAACGAAGCTGAACTCATTTATTTCGTCTTATTAAGGCCTGATGGAATCTCGAGGTATAGCTGGGATGATTCTTAATTAAATAGGAATATCCTATTTATCGTTATTTTTCCAAACATTTCGCATTTATAAAAAAGATGAAGTACTTGAATACGATTTGGCTTAAATAGTTAGATTCTTAAGAGTTCTATGCAATGATCAGAAAAAAATACACTATGCTACAGAAAATTCTTTGAATGGGCCAGAATATGAATTATTTTATATTAACTGATCTTTTTTGAACTTTTTTATGATAAGATCATTTTTATAATAAGAGTGTTTCTGTGGGACTCCCAGAACGACATGTTTTAGATTAGATTCACTCTTGTTTTTATTGGTGTTTATCTATTATCCACCTGACTTGGACCGACTATTACTTGATTAGGCCCTGCTTTGAACCCAAAAGTTTGAAAAACTAAAATTTTTTGTCGGAGACGAGAGATACAGTGTTTTGTCATGTATAACACTATGTTTCCGATTTTAAGTCAGAGCAAACAAGTTACGAGGTATCAAAGTTAGAATTACCTTTAAATAAATCAAGTTGCTTTTTATTCGCTAAAGCTGAGGTTCAAAGCAAAACTACAAAAACAGACTCTAGGGTTATACTTGAAGCCTAAAAATCAAATTCAATGATGGATTAAAATATCATTTTCCTTCAATAAAGATCGAACCACAACTTGTCACATCAACATGTTCAAACATTTTGATCATAGTTTTTTCATCAACTATTAATTCAGATATTTTGGACCAGCTTTTTTTTATTTGTGGAACATGCTTGATAAGAAGTATTTAACATTTTATGTTAATAAATGGAATAAAATTTCATCCCTCATCTGTCCAAAACCAAATTCACCATTTGTTTTGTATGTAATGACCACAATTATTTTTTCTTCCTATTTTATTAAATTTTTCCTATCTTTAACTCTATTATCTGCACTGAACCTTAAACTAGTCTCCAGTATTTTTACTGCAATCTTACAATGTTTTTAGACTATTATTTTACCATTAATAGAGAATAAAAATATTAATCTGTGATAAGCACCTGATTAAATTAAAAGTATTCATTGAAAAAAAAAATTCGTGCCCCTTCTGCGTTCACTCTCGCCAAGCCATTAATAATTTAACTTAAGGAAAATTTAAAAAGCATTGGATTGTATGATTTTATTTAATTGTAGCTAGTATCATTAAGGCCCTTTGAGATGCATGCTTTAAAACATCTTATGTTGTTGTCAGTTTAAAACAAAATATTGTTATTCTATGATTGAATCAAGAAATTATTGTTCCAGTAATGTCGTACTTCTAATATGATTGTTGAAAATATTTTTTTTATTTTTCTCGCAAGATAGTTTGGGAATAAATCCTTTACAACGAACCTTTATTTTCAACAAACAAGAGATCAAGTGTATTTAAATTTGTTAAGCGTAGAATTATAAACAATTATTTTTAAAATAATAATCTGTATCGAATCAATTTTAGTGTAGATTAAATCCGTGATTCTTAACCTTGTATACACCGCCCACTAGGGGCGTTATCACTGAGTTTGTGGGCGGCAGAAAAATTTTAAAAATAGGTAGGCTCTTAAGAATTATTACCGGGCGTTCTTAGCAGCTTTTACTTTTCTCGATAATGAAATTAGTAATCGCTTGTGAATTTTTACAATTATAAGATGTGTTATGGTCGAATAAGTGCTGAATCGTTCAACCATATTTTTAAAACATGGATCTAGAGGTTCTGTAGATATGTTCAATTTAACACAGTTTTATTTTCATAAAAATATCGTGTTTTCATAATTTCCACAATTTAAGAGTTAATTTTGTATCGCCGTTTTAGAATCTTTAATAAACTTTAAGAAGTAACGAGCTTAAAAATAAAAAATTTTCCTTACTCTCAAATATTTAATTATTTTCCTAAATATTTTATTTTTTCCACGTTTTCAAACTCATAAATTAGGCAAATGCAATAATAAGTTGATAGGTGTCTCATTGTGGAAGGACATGGACCAATAATTTTCAATTATTTGATCCTTATAAGGATTAAGTTCCAGATACAACACATACCAGAAAGGGAAGAACAAGGAAAATATTGTGAGATATCTCACACAAAAAATTTCCATTCGATAAATATATTTACATTTATTAAAGATAAAATTAAATAAGATATTTATAATACATAAAAACTTCTGTTTTATGTTGATATTTTTTCTTATAATAACTTACAAGCTCATGTATTTGTTTTTTATCATAAAAAAACAGAAATTCTAGTCATCGATACATGGAAATTTTTATCTTACTGAAATGCTGTTAAGTCTATAAAGAGTTTGAAATCTGGATTTAAAAAAAAGACATCTTAATATTATAAAAATTAAAAATATGATGAAATTGATGCTAAATCAATAGAAAAAGTGAAATAATTTCCTACGTCTTGATAATTTGAAACATTGGCAGAATGGATTTTTTCCACATATCAACTATGAATCAAGTTTGTTTTCCCTTGTACGTCATGTTGTTTTATAAGCTCTTGCCATAGAACCTTTACAATTAAGAAAACATTTCTTAAAAAGCTCGTAGACAGAGTTAACTTTAAGATTACAGCATTACAGCAAGTGAAGAATAAATTTTAAAAAGAGCATGACATTGTCAAGGTTTACTAAAAATTCAACTCTGATATTAACAACATTTTCATTTCTTTCTACATAGTTTCTAAGTTAATAGCAAAGCATTGTGAAGGAGACGTATGTTGAAAAGAGTGCTTTTCCAGGAGTATCTAAAATAATGTCAAATAAATTTAAAATTGCTACTTGTAAGTTAAAATCAGTTCCCCAAAGCATTAGCACTGTATCTAGCAGCAATTGATAAAATGAGGAGAATGTTGATAATTGACTATTCATTTACTCGAAGAAAAGGTATCCTATATATACTTGATGAATCACCAACCCTTGACTATAAGGCATTAATCTTAGGTAAAATTGGTTGGTAAGGAACAAAATAAATTTAGGAAATGTTTATTTGTCATCGACATTGTATATTTTTCCAATAAGCAAATATATTTTCTAATCTCTAATAAAATTTAAATTAAAGTAGAATACCAATTTCATATATGTTTTACTGTGCCACCGATAGAGCTTTAAAAATGATAGGTCTTCACAAAGGAAGCTTATTCTTATTAAAGAAGAAATATTAAACTTATTTGCAATGCAATGTCTTATTAACTGAAAGCATCCTTGTGCAAAAACCTCAGTGTGATAATTATCAGATAATCTTGGCTGAGTTTTGGTTCGGTAAACAAAAATAAGACTTTCTCACAAAATAAAAGGCAGTTGTGTCTTCTATGTGATGAAAACGATGATTGATTTGAAATACTGCTTTAGAGGAGAGAAGATAGCTGCCTGCAAAAAGGGTAAACGTTAAAATACTTTTTTTGTTTTTTAAAGAAAAATATAATAAATCGTTCTGTTTGTGAAGATGGTTTGGAAAACGATATTAATTCTTTCATATTTGGTGTCTGGGATATATCTGGAATATTTGAGAAAATTAATCAATGAAATTTTAAGTCATTAGAACAAAATTTAAACATAATTAAATTTAAGTCATCAGTGTTGATATTTATAAAAAAGATAGAAGTGTTCAAAAAAATATAGAACGACGCGTTTACATTCAATTTTTTATTACACAATGAAAGGTATTGGCCAAACACTTAAGTGACAGAGAATTTAAACAATATTTAAAACATTCCTGAACACTCAAAAAAGACTTTGTTCAAAATTTTATTCTCTGATATGTCCAAGTTCTATCTCTCTTTAGGTGCAAAACAAAGCAAAAATTTGAAAAAAGGTTCGATCAAAATCTAGAAAAACAAAGAATTAAAAATGATTTTAATAAAAAGGTGGTTTAATAGTCTTTGCATTCAATTTTTCCAAAAAAATAGCGGAACTTCTGCATAAAAGTAAATGTTTATATTTAGTCTTTTGATCATTATACCTTGTAAAATCTTAATATTAATGCAGTGAGTTTTATTTGGACAAAACAAAAAACAAAGTTAATTTTCAAAAGAAAAGAAACATAGGAGTATTTATAATAAAATCCAAACTATACATGATCAAAATAGCTAATTTTTAGCAACTTAAAGTTCTAGTTGATAAAACCTAAAAAAAGTACTCTTGTATTCCACACCCTTTTTATTTTTTTTCTTTAATTCAGTAAATCACTTTTAACAAAATTATATGTAGATTTTTTTTCTTATTATGAATAGAATGTAACTTATGCATTTTTGTGATAAATTCGTTGACAGTAGAATTTAAACGTTTGAAAAACATTTTAAGGCGTCAGTCCCCATATATATTTACCGATAAAAAAATAATTTAACTAATAAATGAAAATAATCTATTGACAAAGCTAATTAGTACAATTGAATAAAATTTAATCGCTTGATGTTTTATCACTTCTTTTTGAAAATATTATTTTAATTATAATTAAAGATGACTTGATCATTTGGGATGATTCTACGTAACAAATAGAAATCTTTAATATTTAAACTATAATAATATAACATAAAAAATTAATGATTATTACTATTACTGATCAGTAATGCCATGTTTAATCACCCCTAAGTTAATTATAAGACAGTCAAAATGGTAAATTGGTACAGCATAATTTTACTAAATATAAACAGTTTTTAACATTACCACCAGATAGTAAGGTTTAATTTTACAATCGAAAAATTTAAAAATAAAAATTTTTGTTATAACCATTTGTTTATTGTTAAATAGGTGTGAAATAGCTCGCGAAAATTTTTTTATAACTTGCTAAAAAAGTATTTGAAAATTTCATTTTCTAGTTACTGAATTAGTCTTTGATATCTCTTCTTAACGTATGGTAAAAAAATAGATATAACACGACAAAAATGATGTTTTGTATTTGGGTCTTTAATAATTAAATATAAAAGTCAATATAATTGAAGAGTAACATTTAAAAAGATTTATAATCAAAATTTTTTAATTTTCTCTCATCAAGTCGTTTTAGCTATTCGTTAATAAGAATATTTTTAAGAAGCTTAGTAGCTCCAAAGATAGTATTATTTTTATAAAATGATCATTCTGCATTAAATATATAATTCCCTTATTTATAATCAATAAAAATACTACACAATTTATACTATCTTATCTAGGTATGGTATGCTGTTAACTTATCAAAGAACCGTATCATTAACAATTTCTCAAAAAGAAATAACGAATGCAGGTAAGAACCAAACAGCTGCTTCCATAAAAAATGATCTTCGAGTGTTTACCTTATTGTTTCTTTTTATTTTGTTCAAAAAATTGAATAACAGTTGGAAGAATAAAAAAAACAATATCCTGTAATAATAATGTTCAAATGCATTAATTGATACACTGTTAAAATCGAGTTTTATTCGATCAAGTATAGAAAAACGAATTAGTATCTTTACTTTTTTGAACTCGAACTTTGAATTATTTATTACTTTGTTTTTTAAACTCAGTGAAGAAAAGCAGGGCTACAACAGGTTCGATTTCGATGTATGTGGAGCTAAGCTGAAAAAATACTTGATATAATATAATTAATTTTTTTTCGTTTTCAATATTTTAGATCTCTAAAATCAATTTAATCGGTCAATATTTCTAATTAAAATTGCCAATCATAAATTAGCCCAGATATCTAATAAAATCATGATTTTTTGTTAATAATAACGTCATAACGTTTGAAAAAATGTTAAAAAAATACTTGGTCTGAATTTAACTAGAGGTTTTAGCCTCTTGTTCAAAGTTTATAGTTCACTATTTTATTCGATATTATTTTTAATACGTTCAGTTTAATTCCTGTTAACAAGGTGATGACAGCAATTTTCGCAAGCATTTCAGCCCAATTTCTAAATTTCTGAAACAGTCTACTGAACTAGAATCAAGATTTATTTTTTATGACGATTTTGTGAAAGATCACAATCATAAATTCAATGAAATTTTTTAATTCAAGACTAATACTTCTCTATTTGCGAAATTTGCTACGCTGCTAAATTTTTATTTTCAAGTATTCAAAATATTTTAAAAACAAAAAACTGTATTAAAAACGACTGGTTTTCTTTTCAATAAATTTTTTTCTATCCCTCTATGGCCAAAATAAGTATTATTTTGCCATCGAAAAATAATTATTTACGCATTAACAAAAACTATTCAGTGATTTTATTTCGGTTAACTCTACTGATGATCATCAAAAATTTTTAAATTTCTATCTGTTACTTTAGAATGGAAGAATTGATATTGTTAGTCGTTATCAGCAAATTACTCGCTTTTCCAAGAATTAACTCATGAGTAAAAAAGTTATTGACTTTATTCTTTTATTAAATAAACTTATAAATAATATTTAATATGTTTTAAAAATCTAGCCACTCTTTCTGAGATCAATATCCAAAATAACGAGGTAACACAGACTTTGATTGAATAAAGTGCCATAAAAACTAACATACTGATATTTTTGACATATCACAAGAGACTAAAATATTAAAAATATTCCATGTATAAAAAAATTCTAAAAATATTACATTCAACTTTTTTATAAAAAATAAAGCACGAATAAACAATAGAAAAACTTCTATCAGGTAATTTATCCTCCGACTAATCAAAACAAGCTTCCCTTGTATTTTTTAGTTTTATCTTAATAATTAGCAATTAGAAAAATATGATAATTAAAACCATTAAAATTTATTTGACGTTTTTAAATTATCTTATATTTTTGTATTAAAATCTTTGAATGGCTAGTGTTTCTTTTAAAAATAAATAGAATTGAAATCTATAATTTTTATTACGAAAAAAGTTTTTCTATTTTTTTTAAGTTTTTTACTTCGCTTACAGTTAATAACATAACCTATCATATTATAATTTCAATTCAGAAATTGCTTTATATGAAAATTTTAAATTAATTAGACTCAACAAATTACAAATAGTCGTATCATTTGTCTTTTTAAAAAATTTTTAAAAATTATATGGTTAATTTAGAACCGATGTTTTATTTTTGGCTTCTTTCTTTTTAAAAAACATAATTTATTTTTAAATATCTAATATTATTACAGACCTTTTTGTCTGATTAAGGAACTATGAAATTCATTTTGTTAAACAAGCAATTTTCGGTTTATTTATTAATGAGAGATTTTAAACTTTGCGCATTTTTTTTACATCAAAGATTTTTGTTTTTAAATGGAGTGAGTGGTTGAGACTACAATTCTTTGCTTAAAATTGACCAACGAACAAAATGAATGAATTTTAATGAAAAAGATTTTTGATACTCAACCAAAGTTTTCTTCTTCTACTCTAACAGTCCACAGACAGGTTCAGACACCAAAACTGTTCACTAGAACGTCGAAGCACATCAAGGTCATTTCCTATGTTTGATGAAAGTTATTATACTTGGCCTTGAGTTTGAGTCTCTGGCTCAACTTTTGCAGAAATCGCATTGTTAAGAGTAGATTAAAAAAGTTGAAACGGAGAGGTTTTGAGTTGCATGTCAAATGGTTGGCTATTTGGAGCTGATGAGGTCATCTGTGGAAGTAAACCTGCCCCTCTCACAGTTAACACCGATGTTAAAACAGCAACAAATTATTTACTGATAATAGTTTACTTGAAGGATTTTCAATGATAAACTATTTTCGTGTCCATAAAATGCAAAAAAAATTTTTCGAATTTCGAAATTTATTTTTAGAATTAAATATTTTTGGAATTGAAATAGGATGGCAAGGTACTTTGTTGTAGATACGTAGAAATATAACTGATGTAAAGTTTTCATTACTTTATATTATATTATTTATTATCTTCGTCATAATTTGTGTTTTCGGTATTTTTTGTCTCATCATAGTTTTTATAAATGGGAATCCAAAAGTTTTTTTTATTGCTATTGACAGTTATGGTATTCCATGTGGGGAAGGAGAGTATCGATTTTTTGTAGATTAGCAATGCTAAATTACCTTATTTATACTACTTTGAATTATATAAACCATTCTTTGATGGACAAATGATTAAAAATTTGAAAAATCTTGACTACCAAAAGGTATAAAAAATTATAAGTACAGTATTGTATTTCTGAATGTCCTACATATATGGGATATTCAACCATTAATAATTATGTTTGCAGTAAAAACATGATACCAGAAAATAATGAGGTTTCTTAAATTTTATAAAAGCAACTTCTTGAGTATACAAACAAGAAATTATGTGCTAGTTTAATTTATCCTTCAGTACCTCGTATGTTCGAACATTATTCAGTTTTGAACCATTGCATTCCAAATATTGTTAAAATGTATGAAGAAATGCAAAAAAACGTCAATTTTACTTCACAAGAAACTCAGATTAAGGATTATATAAAGTTAATTAACATTTACATTTAGTTTCCTAAGACATGACAGTGTTGAAAGAGCTTTGGATAAATCGGTTTTAACTTTTTTAATTTAGTTATTAAGGGATTTTAAGTCTCTACAAACTCAAATTTTGTTGTAATTTCAATAAATTTAGAGTTACCTACCAATACCCTTGGTACTGTCAGCAGTCATTGTTTTAATATTTGGGTTTGCTTTGATTTAATTTAGGTTTGGTTCCTATTATATAATATTCATTGCATACATACTTTTTATAATAGTCAATATGTCAGGTAAATTTACCATATTAAAATCAATAAAATATTTTTTATAATTTTAACCTGTATTTCAAAAACATAAATTATTCAAAAGTTTAAGTAAGTTTCGGATTTCATTGTTAAAATTTTAAAATTACTGATTTTCTTAAAAAAGCTATTTCAACGTTAGAGATTAATCTTAGGCTCTAAAAAACTAAAAATAAACTAACAAACAAAAAAATGTCGACCAATGAACATTTAAAAATATCGACAAGGTGTCGTAAAAATTTTCTTAAAATAACAAGAAAAAAATAAACAGACAATATTCATAATTTTTGATTTTTAACTTCTTATTCATCATTAAATATGATTTTTTTGCTTTGAAAAAACTTTAAAGTAGTTTATGGTCAACTTACCTTAAAGCAGTGTCATTAAATCTCATTTAGAACAAAAACAAAGAAATAAAAAATAAAAAATTTATAAGTTTACATTTAAAATTTTGGTTTATTTTTTTTCCGTTTTTTAAGTTAAGTTAAAAAAATTAAGATTTTTTTATGTGAAATTCAAAACATAAAAAAAGCAAGGTATTTTTTAATTCATTTTTTATGTTAAAACATAATAATCAAGACACAATTTTTATTTTTATCAAAAATTTTGATAATTTGCATTTTTACAATGCACATAGTTAAGAAAACCGTTGTTGAAACAAAAAGAGTGGATAATTATTTGCTTATATTTAACTAAAGACGTTAAGGTTACCTTTAAAGGTGACCTTGATTTCGTTAAAGACTTTCTCTGCTGTAATGGGATAATTTATAACGAGATTTGGCAGGGATATTTGAGAAAAAATTGCACGTTAAGTAATATTTTATTTGCCAATAACTGTCTTTAAAAATAAAATTATTCCATTTTCTGTAAAAAAATGATTTTAGTATTCATATTTAGTCAAATTTTTTGAGAGGTAACTCTAGATTAATCAAAGATAATTTTCTTAATCATATTAACTCATAAATTTCATTTATAAACACAATATTAAATATATTTAGCAATGACTTTTTTAATCATGCTAATTCAAAATCCCGAAATGGAATTCTTGAATAAACGATTTACAAATTACACAATTCAACTTCTGAAATTGACAGAAATCAACGAAAATAAATGGAAAATGATCGGTGCTAGTATTTTTTTAATAAATAAAATTTTGGCATTTTCTTTGGCCTTCTGGCTTTTTGTGCGATTATGTTCGGATCTATGGCTCTTAGAGGCATTAAACAAGCAACTCTATGCATGTCAGAATCCTGCAAGTAACTGAAAATTAAAATGAAGATATATTTTGTATATCTGCTTGGATATACTCTCGACATTACTGTCCTTGATAGTTCAAATATCTATCATATTATTTGGAATCTATTTAATGCTGTAAATATCAAATTTATTGAAGTAACATCTTTTCAATCGATTCAAAAGAATTTAGATTTTTAGTTAAGAAAAATAATGAAATGGTCATTGGCAAAATTTGCCAACAAAATAACCAAACGGCATTAGCTGAAAAGAGCTGTGTTTATCTGAAAAGTCACACTAAAAATTTAGCTCGACTTGCAGCAGGATACTCAATAATATTTTTACTTTGGAACATTTTCCTTTTTCAGGCAATTCTAAAATTTCAGATTTCTTATATTGTGGCTAAAAGGCTGAGAAATAAATCTGGGATCATGGTATTATTTAAAAATAACAGCCATTTCCATACTTAATGAATTATTTAAAATCGCTAAGAAGGGCCTTTTAGTATATGTGATTTTTACTAACTAGCTATCATTTCGGATCTTTAGTTCTTGGAAGCTTTCTGCGCCTTGTACTATTTTTCATAAAAATTTTGATGGAAGTATTCATTAGACTTTTTAAAAAAAGTATGTTAATTTTTTAAAAAGATGATATGGAAAAACTTGTCTACTGTCTAAGGTTTAAAGTTATTTTAATAATTAGAATGGTACAATCAATTTTGCATTTTTTGGCATCCATTTTAGAAAAACTTACCGATAGAGTTTATACACAAATCGCAGTATCTGGAAAAAACTTTTCTCGAAGCTCAGATGATGTTTGGATGATTTTCAAACGATATCCCATTGCGTAATATAAAAATTCACATTAGTTCAACATCTATCGAGATTGTCACTACCATGCTTACATTCTTAGGAGTTTCGAGTGTATCTTTTGCAACGAGTTTTCTAATATACAAACATATTTCAACGTATAGATCCGATATTTTACACCAAAAAACAATATCTATAGTAAATTTTAATAATAATTTCATATCATGGGAATTTTTTCGATTCCAATATCATATACAATTTTTTCATCCTTCACAATCAACATAGTCACTGTCCACTTTTGTACCTGTTCACTTATTATTTAATATGCAGGTTATCGAGTAGAAAATAAAGACAGCAAGAAATTCTATGACCTTCCTAAGTCCTTACTAGAAGCTTATGAATGATTTAATTTATTTTGAACGTAAAAATTTTTTGATAGATTATTTACTATATTAGTATACCTCTCATTGAGTAATTTTTTGAATTCATAAAATAATGACTAGTAAAATGGGTTGTCGCTAATTTTCGGCTGTAATTATTACTAAATTATAGCTTTTCCCATGCTTACAATTTTTTGAATTGTGTTTAATCAAGAATTGAACCGTTTTTATATTCTATAAAAAAAAGATTAAATTACAATAATTAAAATTCTTACGCTATTAGATGACGGTGTCGACCTCAGACTAAAGTCCTCAAAAAAAATAAAAATTGTTCCAATATAGTCATCATTTAGATTTTTTTAAACTTTTTGAAAATTCTAAATAAATTTTACCAATATTTTTAATTTCAGATAAAAATTAGAGAAGTTGATTTTTTCAATTCAATATTTTTTACCGATAATCTACTCAAATCAACCTCCTATCACATAAAAAATTCTAAAAATAATTGTTTCAGATTGACATGGAAAATTTGCCAGTATTTGATACTGAAAAATTAACTCTCTATTTTTGATAGTTTAAAATCTTTTTTCAAAAAACTTAATTTTTGATCGATATTTTAAAATTTTAAATCTAAATTGTTTAGTCCAGCCAATAATCAAATTTTCTACTCAAATTGATGGTAGTAGGTAGATAAACGGGTATCAAGGACAGGGTAAGATTTGGGGAAATAGTACTTCATAATAATTTTCTTTATTTTAATTGTTTAATTAATCTTTATATTAATATCAGTTCTTTTTAATTTAACAATCGTTATAAAAATGGTAATTATACATCGAACTAACAAAAAAAACTATATTTATGGTAAAATGAGCTTTGATAATTTTAAATTAATTTACCCCTCATTTTAAGGAACTAACAAGAACAGATAAATCACTTAAAGATTAAAGTGATTTACGATTTTTTATTTAATTCTCTATTTTTTCTTCAGATCTAAATTTCTATTTTTCTGTTTTCTTTCTTTTATCATAATTTGTTGTCTCGTCGTTGCAGATCTTTTTATTCGCCATCTTTTTGTTATTTTTTGCAGTAAAAATAATATATTTGTTCCGATCTTTTAATATTATCTGAATTTTAAATATCCTTTAGGTGAGTTTCTTGCCTTTTGCATTAATATACCCATGGTTATAAAATTAATAAAAGAAAATCTACGGAAAAATCTCGACTTCCATCAGCTTCTTTCGTTAATTACATTTTCGATGAATACTTATCTAACAGAAATCTCTAATTAGAATTTATTTCATTTAAACTCACTTGGTGATTTAATTTGAAAGTTCAGTGAATTAAAAAAATAGCAAAAATCATTTTTTCAATATAAAGCAAATTTTTGTTTGCAACTAAGTATTTACTCCTTCATTTAAGGATCTAAATTTGATAACCTTTTTAGTTCCCATAATGATTATTTTTTCTCTTTTTCTGTTAGTGCTTGTTTCGATGGCGACTTTATTATTTTGTAAACATTATCATTGTTCAAACAATACATTTTGGTGACCAGGGTAACGAAAGAAGAAGAACAAATTATAAGAAGTGGAATAAATAATTTTAAATTCCAACCCTTTGGGGTCGAAGTGGATAAACTCGAAAATTATCTTTCTCGTTATGAGTTAAGCTGCCAAGTCGACGGAATCACATCAGAACCGATTAAACGAATGCTATTCTTGCACAATGTAGGCGCAAAGATTTTCGATATTCTGTCAGATGGTTTTAATGGATCTTCTGAGCTATTGAACACATCGCTCGAAAACATTTTTACATTCATAAAAGAATATTTTGAAGGGAAAACTTGTTTTCTCTTGGAGAGATACAAATTTCATAAGATTCAATGGGATGAGAACGAAACATTTTCTTCATTTGTGGTCAAACTGAAAGGTGCGGGAAAAACATGATTATTTGGATCAACACTTGATGAACGGATTCGGGATCAATTTGTCGTTGGATTACAACATAAACGCATTCAAGAAGAGTTATTTCTGAGAGTTGACTCAACGAAAACACCGTTAAACGAAGTCGTAAGGATTGCATCTTCTTTGGAATCAACAGAAAAAGAAAGAACAAAATTGGAGTCTATCGAACAGATTCCAGATATTAAGAAAGTTACTGGACCAAACGAAAACCGAGATTTAAAAGGAGATATTCAAAGAAAATGTCTTCGATGTGGTTGGGATTGGCATTGGCATTAAACCATGGATGATTGTCCTGCCAAAAACAAACGCTGTAACATTTGTGGAATATTTGGCCATTATGGAAGAGTTTGTTTTCGAGCGAAGAGGGAGAGTGGAAGCAAGAAAAACAGCAATCGTAGATTAGTTTCAGATCTAGATGTTGATTCAGTTTATTCTTCAAACCTCAAATGGATAATAAAGCGAATAACTAATGAGTCGAATTCGATCGAAGTTGAATTAGTTATAAACAATAAAAGAATAAAAATGAACATGGATACAGGTGCAACGATATCCTGCATAATTGAACAGTTGTGGAGGGATTTAGGATCGCCACATCTTTTTCCTACATCAAACTTGAAGACATATTTCAACTTAAAAAATACCGGTTTTAGGAAAAGCAAAAGTGTCAGTAAAGTATTCTGGTGATGTTTATGATTTGAGCGTAATAGTAATTAGAGGTGAAGAAGTTCTGATTTGTGGTTTAGACTGGATCAGAAAATTTGGTTAAAGTATCCGAAACATAAAAAAGATTACTGAGAAAATGGAAGTTTCAAAAGTAAGAGAGAAAGTTGATACAGATAAACTATTTGAGATTTTCCCCTAAATTTTAGATAGATCATCACAGGGGATCAAATGATTTACATCTTCAATAGATTTGATAGGTGAAACAAAACCAGTTATCAACAAACCTCGAAGAGTTCCGTTTGCTATGAAAGAAAAGATTGAATCAGAAATAGAGCGGTTATGTAAAGAAGGATTTTTGGAAAAATTAGATATGATGAAAGATAAAATATCTTGGGCTACTCCAATTGTGGCTGTTGAAAAGACAGACGGTTCTATTCGTCTTTGTGGAGATTTTAAGGTATCTATAAATAAATACATAAATTTGAACAACTACCCTTACCAAGATTCGAGGAAATCACAAACAAACTTTGCCATGGAAAAAAATTTTCAGTAATTGATTTGAAAGAAGCGTATCTTCAATTACAGGTGGAAGAAGTCTCTAAGAAATACTTAGTAATCACAACTCATATGGGATTTTTCCGTTATTCAAGATTACCTTTTGGAGTTGCTTCAGCTCTACTTATTTTTCAAAGAAAGATGGATGATATGTTGGTTGGAATACCTGGTGCGGCTTGTTTTTTCGATGATATTATAGTAACAGGGAAAACGGAAGAAGAACATTTAAAGAATATCCAATTAGTCTTAGAACGGTTTCAGAAGCACGGAGTAACTACAAAGCGGGACAAATGCAAATTTTTACAGAATAGTGTGAAATATTTAGGACATATTATCGATGAATTTGGGGTACATCCTTCGGAAGATAAAATTAAAGCTCTTAAGGAATATCAATCTCCAACAAATCAAACTGAATTAAAATCTTTTTTAGGGACTATCTCATACTATTCTAGATTCATTCCAAGGTTGTATCAGCGATGTACGATATTTGATGAACTCTTAAGAAAGGACAGAGTTTGGGCATGGTCAAAGGAACATGAGGCATTGTTTAAGGAGTTAAAAAATATCTTATCAACATCCAGTACTTTAACATATTACAATCCCGACCTTGAGATATTTTTAGCCACCGATGCCTCTAATAAGGGAGTTGGCGCTGTGATCTATCATAAAGACACTAATGGTGATGAAAGGCCAATATCTTTTGCATCTAGAACATTATCTGATGCGGAGAGAAATTACTCGGTCACTGATAAAGAAGCTTTAGCAATAATTTTTTGGGGTAAAAAATTTTTCGTCCATATTAATCTGGAAGAAATTTAACATTTTTAACAGCTCATAAGCCTTTAAAAAAAATTTGGGGATAAAATCAATCGTTCTGAAGTAATATCTGCGAAACTTATTAGGTGGAACATTGTACTGTGAGCTTATAAGTACAACATTATGTAATGGTCAGCTAAAGAAAACTCGGGAGACTATTCCCTTTCTTGGTTACCAGACAAAACAATAGTTAAAACAGAAGCAGATAAAAGCTTAGAAAATGTTTGCAAAGCAGTTAAAGAATCAGGTATAGATGATTTTATTCCAAAAAGATTGCTATTACGAAGAACAGAATTGGACAAAATTTTGTCCAGGATTAAGCGTTATATGGATATTGGATGGCCAGGGAGACAAAAAGTAGCAATTGATCTTATCCCATTTTACGATAAAAGGGACGCTTTAGTTTTGGAACAAAGTATTATGATGTGAGCTGATAGAATGATTATACCTACTTCATTACAAGAAATGGTTATTGAAAAACTTTAGGAGGGACATCCAGGAATTGTGGCGATTAAATCGACTGCGAGAAGATATTTTTGGTGGCCTGGTATAAATTCAAAAATAGAACAGAAAGTGAACAGCTGTATAATTTGCAAACAATCGAGACCTTAACCTAAAAAAACCAAATTAAAAAAAGAGGAATATCCAGAGGAACCTTGGTTGAGCTTACATATTGACTATACTGGTCCCATTCAGGGCAAAATGAGGTTAGTTATAGTCGACGCTCATTCAAAGTGAATAGAAGTGTGTACTTTACGGCAGGCGACATCAAACAACTTGATTTTGTGCCTTAAAGACTTATTTGCAAGATTTGGAATTCCCAGACAAATCGTAACCGATCATGGATCCCAATTTATTTCAGACCTATTTGAGCGTTTTTGCAGGAATAACTCTATAACTCACATTAAATTTTCTTCTTATCATAGTAGAACTAATGTTTTAGTCGAACGTTCAATTCGTACAGTTAAAGAGAAGTTTTATCGTTTATTCAACAACAATCATACATATATGGCATTAATATCAGTTTTAGCAGCTTATATAACTGATATCCACCAAGGAACTCAACATACCCAACGGAATTATTGTTTGTAAGACGAACAAGAACGGTATTTGATAATCTTAAGCCTTCGTTAAAAAATATTGAAGAAGATACTTCTTTGAGACAAAAATATGCAAAAAGATCGCTGATTGCCACAAAGAGAATTTGAAGTTGAAGATTCAGTGTGGGTGTGAAATCAATTAAACAAATCTTACGAATTGGGAAGAGTTAATAAAAGAACAAATAAACTCTCTTGTGTGATTTTAATAAATGGAAAATTGCATAGGAAGCATGCAGATCACATGAAAAAAGCAGAAGTTCAAAAATCCCAAATAGATTTCAACTCTAACCAGTGTATGCACTTACCAGAACGATCAACTGAAAGTGAAGAAGTTCTGCTTTCAGAATTTGATTCAAGGCGTTCTGCAAGGATTGCAAGCAAATCCTCGGTGGATTATTTAAAATATTTTAATGATGATTCCGTTTATGAAGAAGGGAAATAATGTAATAAGCACTAATTTATTGTAGAGTACACAGACGAACACACGCGTGATAGATTTATTATTTTTGTAAACATTATCATTGTTCAAAAATTACAGCAACCTCCATTCAAGATCCAGTATGATAAATGTTGATCCCAGGGAATGAGTCTTCTGTGAGTTTCATGTTTGGTACTTGAACTCTCTTATCAATTAGTCAACAGTTTTTATATCTCAAACGCCTTAGACAGGCTAAGAAGAGATATTCCCAGTAATACTGTGCTTCATTTTATTTCATCCCTTAAAATGTAAGCGAATTTAATAATTCCACTATAAACACCATGGATCTACTGATAAAAATTTGAAGAGTAATTGGTTTGCATAAAATGATCATAGTAATGATACGTGTGTGCCGTTATTTTTTAATGGGTTTTGTACCCTACCACTAATATACTAATTTTCAATCAGTATTGTAGGTGACATGAATTTAACCGTAATCATCGTATTTATTTCATAATTAATAATTCACAATCAAATGTTACTAAGATATTTATATTTTCTTTATTTGACCGATAATTAACTGTTGGTTGTTTCAAATAAGAATCAACCAACAATAGTTTATAGATTACCGAAATCGGCGTAACGACTTATAATATGAATGTTGAATGGACTACCGATAAAACTCTAAAATTCACGCATTAGAAGTGTCGTCATTGCTGTTAGTGAGTAGTTAATTGGTTTTTGTTACGATTGACTATAATACCTTGACTTCCGCTTTATCCACAAGTTGAAAATTTGTCATCCTAAATCTTTAATTAATTATTTAATGACTATGTCATTCAAATCTTTTTTTTCTACTGGGGTTTGCCAATAACAAGTTAAGTTTCAACAAAAATAGTTTAACTGTTGAACAATTTTGTTTTCTTAATAATAAACGTGGTACCAATTGTGGTTAGCTTACCATTCAATTATCAAAGTATCCATAATATGATTAACTTACACACCCTGCAATAACTATCTCCTTTAATTTTTAAGGTCACAAGGACATAGGCAATCGTCCACGAATTTTCAGATAAGATATCAATGTCATTAAATCAAAGTAACTTTCCATCTTGGAATTGGTCCCTTTACATCCTGTGACACTGTAACTTTTTTTACTGAATTTATTACTATTTTGACATTTTAAGAGTTAATTTTTTTTAAGAAACAAGCGTCGGCGAATAAAGGCAAATAATTAAAAATTTACCCACAGTGTCAGATGTTAGGTCAATTACAGTTTTAAAAGAAAAATGGTAAAAGAGTTTTTTAAAGATACGGCAGTGTTTTAGACTGATAATACAAACTGCTTTAAACTTTTCGAAGAGAAACTGATAGTTGAATTAATATTCCGAAAGCTTAGGGAAGTAATATTGTGATTTTTGCGAGTTTATTCGATATGTGATTTCACTAAGATACTAGGGACTCAAACGAAAAAAAATAATTTCGATTCCGCTTAATCTCTATCATTTATGACTCCTTTGATAAATTGTACATTAACCAGTACTTTTGATTTTATGGCTTAAATATTAGCACTCAAGTTTCCCCTTTAATTGAGATATTCATCAAATCAAAACAGGATGTTGGATCTGCGTTTCGTATTCGACACTTTATAACCCGATTTTTCTTTAATGTCAAAAGTTAGTTACATTGACCTCAAAATAGTTAAAAATTTACTTGTTTAGAAGTGTGAAAAATAAAAAGTTGACATCTTATTTAAAATAAGTAATCAAATTATCCAAAAACTTATCTTGTGAATAATGTCCGACACCGCACAGAAGCGGTTCTTTCCCTGACTAGATCTTATGGATAACTTTGACCCTGAGCTAAATTTCGTAACGTACAGTTTATGCTGTTAACTATTGCTTTGTTACTTTTATCGGTGTTAAGGTTATCTCAAGCTCTAGGAACCTTTTATCAGGACACTGTGTAGAAATGAAGTCTGCCCACACATGAATACTGTTATGACTCTGATTGAATTCGAACAAATAATTTCAACGTTGACTCTGACATTTGATAAACCAAAAAACAATAGAACAAGTCTATTAATGGGATTTTGACTTCAGAAAAAACAAATTGTAAAGATTAACTTTTAAATCACACTAGATTCTCGCAATAAATTATTATTCACCCGAAATTGGGGATCAGTGGAAATCTTTGTCTAAAAAGAAAGTCCAATTGTAATTACATTTTCTCTTCGGAAAAGGTCAACAGAAGTTTGGCTAATCTTGGCGGAAATCCAATTCGATACTCTTTGGATCGCTGGCCACGGCACGAATTCCCATTACAATATAGTTGCTGAAGCCAAGGAATGACTTGTCACCTTGACACAATTAAAATCCATGGATAAACCTCTTTGGACAAAAGAGCTAAGCTATTGTGGTAATTCGCAATTTAATCCATTTAAAATAATAATTTATGATTATTCTCTTTGAAATGAAAACCAATAAGTTCGCGATCAAAACCGACAATTGGCGTCGAATACACGATGACGACAGTCCACCCTACCCACAATATTATTATCGAGACAAGCTTAAGTCTCAAACTTGACACCCATGTAAAGATGAATAAAGTGGTTCAAGAAAGTTGCAAGGTTAACCGCCTTTGACCTCAACAGCATCCAAGGGAACGATAGGGGTGAATTCAAGAAAAGTAAAGACTCAATGCTCTAATAACAAGGTATCAAATAAAATCGGCTATTCTTATTTTTAAAAAGTCGAGGGCCCAAAGCTCAATGAAATTCATAGGTCAAATAAAACTGAAATGGGAAACAAGAATATTTAAATGTTTTGAATTGTCTCATTTCATGTAATCGCACTGAAAAAAAAGTATTTGACAGTTCGGACTTCCTTTATTTTCAGGCTGAAAAATAGTCAACAGAAGAATACGTAATGGCCGATTTATCAGGGAGACAAGTACCTGTGTATACAGCGGTTGACCCAACTATAATATAAGCACAGTTTCAATTTTTATGAAGTTTTCGTTTATAATTTTTGCTTTCAAGATATTTGAGAAATTGAACAGAGTTATTATATCTAAATGCTTTTTTTGCTTGCCAAATCATTTTAAAGCCCTTATTTGTCTTTCAGTTAAATATTCTAATTTAGTGAATGGTATTGAAGACGAACGGGTAAATGGGGTTTCCATTGACTATCGAAAATTACTCCACCAAATATGGACCAAAAGACCAAAAAACTGTGGCCATATGTTGAGGCATTACTGTACATGTTTTCTGACATGAGTATCACTTATTTTTCAAAATTTGAAAAATAACTTTTAAATTTATTTAGGCATTTACTGAGTTTTTATGGGAATTTTGTTAATTTTGGTTGAAAGAATAAATGTTTATTCGATATGATACCTCACAGCTGTACGGAGAATTTTCGCAGAATTAATTCAATATTTAAAAAATTATGAAATAATCTTTTTTTATATGTTTACATTATAAGCAAAGTCACATCAACAAAAGGTATCAAATTTGGCTCACACCTAATAATTCTACCCTGAAAAATTATCGATTAAAAAAGTTGATATTATTAGTTAATTAATCGTAAAGTTTTTGATGATAAAACTAGACTGAGGCGGTCACGCCAAAATATCAATGGGTGCCGGTTTGGCGAAAGGTGATGACTAATAAATGAATAAAAAGAATTTTGTTTTTTGTCAATTTTAAAATAAGGTTAAAGTTAGCCTTTTTTGTTTATAGTACAAGTGTAGAATATGATTCTTTTAAATCAGAAATAACTCATCCAAATTTGGGACAAAGCCGATTTTTCAAAATAGGAGCGATGATGGATGGGTTTAGTAACTCACCCTAAAATGCGCATGTCACAAGAACAGTTATCATAAATTCTATTTGAAATCAATGTAAAAGCTTAGTTAGGACGTGTAGTAAAAAGTTGGAAGATAAAGAAGAGACCGTCTACGTAAGGCTTGGATGATACCACTTGAGAGGCTCTCAATAAGTTGTGGATAGAGCTGGCGATGGTGATAAAAGTTGGACCGTATCAGTCCTAATAGAGAATTTAGATTTTCCATAATTCCAGAAGGAACAGAACCAGCGAAGCCAAAGTCTAACTTAAAATAAAAATTTTGTTTTTTTCGATGAATTTTTTAAGGGAAAATTCAGTATTTTTGATCGTTGAAAGAACGTTAATGTTTGTGAATAAATCAAACCGGCGTAACCCGAAATTAAAAATCTAAGGAAAACCTTCTAAGTGGAAAAAAAAATTATTTTATACAGATACTTTAATTAAACTATATTAAAATAAATCTTTTGAAGAAATCTTAGGCACAAGGAATAATCGCAATTGAGCTGTTTTTATCGTCGAAAACGGCCAATGTTTTTACTTGTCAGATCACTAATTTATCGTCTTACTACCTAATTTTAATGATTGTATGTTTGTTAAGTAACTTAATATTAAAAAATTATCTAAGTAAAAAATGGTTTTTAGAAATTTATTCAATGATTGAATGTGAGTTGTGGTGAAATACACAAGCAAAAATAATAAGACAGAAGTTGAGTGTCAGAGTTGGTTTCCTTATTTAGCGTTTGTCGTAATCTTGATTAAATGGTTATGTTATAAACAAATTAAAAACAAGCCAGTTAGAGAGATAGGATACATTTGAAAATATCGAACATTGAGAAGCGCATTCGTTAACTTATGGTTGCCATTGTGACCGTTTTATATTTTTAACTGTCAACAAATTCAAATGAAATCTTCCTCTCAGGTATTATGAGAGTGAACCTTAGGATTGTGATGAAAAAAAGAAAAATATTTCAGATAACCTTTTTTGGAACTTTGAAAGTGAAGAAAGAAATTGCAAACCTGAAAGTATTTCTAGCAAGGACACAAGTCATACGAGTTGGTTAGAGGATGAAGGGGTTGGAATTTGATAATATAGGAATACACAAAAGACAAAATCAATATAGAATACTTAAATTTAATAGAATATTGGATTAGAAGAGAAGGAGAAATTCAGGTTGTGGAGCGATTTAATATTCAGGATATATTTAGGGATTCGATCGATTTTTTGGCGAGAGAGTATGAGTTGGAATTGTCTTTAAAGCTTTTAAGAATTAAAGAATTAGAAGAAACTGAAACAATTCGACAAAACGAAATAAAAAAATTGGTTCGGTTTTTTAATTACCGTATAATCGCGAGTAAGCGCCCATGGGCGGTAAGGTTGAATTTTTGCCCATTTATGGGGTGGGCGGTAAGCCGAAGGATGTCAATATTGCCGATGTTTCCGTAAGTACTACAAATATACTTATTGTCAATAATGAAACATTTATTTTGATTAATAGTTATAAAACATAAAAACATTAATATACATACTTGTTAGTGTAATATCAAGTTACTTTACAAGTGAAATAGCTTTATTTTGACATTTAATTGTTTTGTTTAAGTTGAAAAAAAACACTTCCGCCTTTTGTTGGTTTACTACAATTAGCATCAATTCGCTTTATGTTAATTACGCTTTTTTTAAGAAAATTATTTAGGAAATATATCCACATACATTTTACATCTTAAAAGCTAACAAAAATTAATACAAATAAAATGAATAATTTTAAGCAGTTTATACTGAAACAATTTTATTTATCTTCTACATCTGTGAAACCTTCAAAGTCATTGTCACTGTCCGTTTCCCTTCTTCATTAAACATAAGATCCAGAGCTTCATCACCAATATTCTCCCTATCAGCTGCATTTAATGCTTCAGTCATATTGTTTGTAAGCATATGATCTTCACTGCCATCTCTGGCAACTGTTAAACCACATACCTTGAAGCTCTTTTCGATAATAGCTTCATCCAATGAAGCCCATGCCGCAGAAACCCAGTTTATTATATCCTGTCTACTAGCCATTTTTAAATTGCCTTGAGGAGTACGAATATTTTGTTTCCTCCACTGATTGTATTCCTTCCTCATTGCAGCTTTAAACGGTGCGTTCCAGCAGACATCAGCTGGCTGAATAAGTGAAGTACAGCCTGCTGGAATGTGGAGTACATCAACATCCCTTTCTACTAATGCTTCTCTTGCAGCAACTGTTTCATGGATTCTGGCTTTATCAATGATAAGTAAACGCCTCACATCATCATTATTTGGACCAATTACTCTTTGTATCCAGTCCACCATCTTTTCTGCTATCATCCAGCCATTTTGAGTTGATGTTACTTTCACATTTCTGGGGATGTTTAGGTTTGCAAAGACCCGAGGTGGGATTCTGCCATTGTTTTCTTTCAAAATGACATAAGCAGGTTTCTTCACACCATTGGCTGATGCTGCTAAAGCCACTGTAAAGCCACGTTTGCTTCCACCAGTAGTAGCGATTCTTATGGATTTCTCACCTTTAAGGTTGTTTGTAGCTGATGCAGCCATATCGAACCTGCACATTGTCTGGTCCATGTTCATTATGTTATAAAGGGTATAGTTGTGTCTATCCCTCAGTTGGTCGACTGTATCCTTGAAATTATTTATGGTTGGTCCATAGTCTTTAGGAAGTTTCTGAGATTCAGATGTGCCTCTTCTTATTGCTACTTTGTTTCGTTTTTTCCATCTCTCTAACCAACCTGGAGATGCTTTAAAATTGTCCAGACCATCAATATCCCTGGCTAGCTCTTTTGCCTTCTCAATCAGATCAATGTTGCTCACAGATCTTCCAGCAGCTCGTTCCTCTAATAAATATTCTAAAACCTCAAAGTCAAGTTCATCAGAAAAAACTCCACCAGGGTGAAGTTTTCTTTTTTTGGCTTCAGCTCCAACATTACTGATTCTTAGAGTATCCTCCATTGCCAGCCATTCTCTAATTCTTTTTCTGTCTATCCCATATTCTCTTGACGTCTTTGAAATGTTTTCTCCATTATTTTTATGGTAGTCAATAACTTGGCATTTAAAACTCACTGTGTAACTTCTTTGTTTCGGCATGTTACATTTTAACATGCGCACTTTAATTTTAGTTTTACGCTTGATTAGCGACTATTTATACTCTGTAATCGAATTGTTCATTTTCGGGAAGCATCTCGCATTCCAGAACTTTCCAGAGCGAATTAACACTAATTCCCTTTTGTTTATCCGGTAAAAATACTACGGTTGCTATGCAACATGGAATGGAAATTACGAGAACTTTCTTTAACTACAAATTTGTATTGAAAATCGTATTTTTAAAAAAAATATGATATTATAGACATTTTGGGGGGTGGGCGGTTGCCCGCAGATGGGCGCTTACTCGCGATTATACGGTAATATTCTTAAATTTGACTCGTAAATCAGAAAATTCAGAGAATATTTATATAAAAACAATGATATAATAAAAAATTAAATTTTATTAATTTTAAATTCACTATCAAGTACTTGAAAAAAAATTATTGTTCTAAATTTTTTTTAGTTAATTTATCAATCGGTAAATTAAAAAATAATTATCCCTCGATTAAATATAAAAATTAGCCTTTTTTTTTTTTATTTTTTTTTAATTTTTTTTATATCCTTAAAGTCTCTTTTTTAATTTTTATAACTCTTTTAATATATTAGACTTCTTAGAATAAAATTTTTATGTTATTTACTGTTGTTTATCTAATTTTTCCATTAAAAATAATAAATCAATTTTAATTTTTATATATTAAGCTTGAATTACTTGTATTTTTTATATATATATAAGTTTTTTTATTTCTTTATAAACTTTTCAAAGATCTCTAGCTTGAAATTGAAATTTAAATAATTAAAAAGAGAGCATTATAAAAATATTTAAATAAAAATAAATCATTATAATCCTTTACGAAAATTAAACTATTTTAACAAAATTGCCTTATTTAAATAGCATAAAAAATTGTATAACTTGAAACTATCAAAGATTTATCATAACTAATACTTATTCTTTTTAATATTTATTAAGAAATATACTTTTAGTCATTAAAAAATTTGGTATGAAATAAAATGACATATTTAATTTTGTCAAGGATAATTATTGAGATTATTTTTCTAAATTTTTTAAATTTTTTTTAATTAAACTGTTGTTTTTTTTATATTTTTATAATTTTTAACTATATTTGTCTACATTACTTTTCATTTATCATTTAAAAATTCTTCAGCGTTTCTATAAATTTTTTTTTAAATTTTCTAATTATTATTTGATTTCAAAATCTAATTTCAGATAATAATAATTACTTCAATGATAGCAAATAATCGAATTTGATTATATTGTTTCATACGTTGCTATTTTTTGAAATCAATTCTGTTGGTTTTAATTAAAAAAATATTTCTATTTAAAAATTCTTTAAAAAGTTACGATATAATCTTCGAGTGGTTTTTTATCAGTTTATATGCATTTAAATTATCAAAAATTAATTTTAATAAAAACGATAAATAACTATAGACAAATTAAAACTCTCTAGGTTATCTCAAAATACAAATTAATTTGAGGGTTGAATCAATTGAATATTAAAATATTTTAAAAGATTTAAAATGTATATTTTAATGTAAGATTATATTAAAAAATATTAAGAGAAAAATATCTAAAAATTGAATATAAATATATAAATAACCTTATCATTTAATCTTTAAACTAAAAATAATTTGTCCTAAAAATTATTTAAGTTAATCATAATGGATGAAAATATTTTGAAATGAAAATTTAATTTTTTTTAATAATTTTTAAATATTATAAATAAGATAATCATCATATTATATTAAAAAATATTACTTCTTTCTTCGATAAACATATTCATTAGTTTTTAAATAAATCATATTTTCACAGAAAAATAAAATATTAACATAATTAAAAAAAAAATTTTTTGAAAAAAATTTCTTTGATTTTACCATATTTTAAATATTTGACTTATTTTTACTTTCACAACTCTTCTTTAATTTTTTGATTTTAAAATACTATGTTTACTTTGATTTTCTCAAAATAAACATATTTGATGTAAAAAAAAATTTATTTAAATTCAGAGACATTCAATATTTATATAATATATTTTTAAGTTTTTTGAATTATTCAAAAATAATTAAACATAACGATATATTTTGATTTAAAACTTAAATTATTCAAATATCAATGATGTTTGTGAAATATTTTTATTTTTTTAGGTAATTGTTAGTTTATAAGATTTTTTTTTCTATTTTTATTTCAATTAATAATGTGTATTTCAGATATACTGTTAAAAGTGTTTTATTGAACTACCTCATTTTATTTCTCATAATTATTTAAAAATGACAAAGAAAATCGACTTATAAATACTAGTAAATCTTTTAAATTTCTTTATATTTTTACGATTATTGCTAGTGTTTTTTTTAAAACTAATCGACTAAAACAAAGTTTATACAATATAAAGTTGTTAGGTATTTATTTTTTATTTTAAACTTTTAGAAAAAAAAACAAATGATATGAAGATTTTTTATTGTTTTAAGTTTTTCATATGTGATAATTTTTAAAAAAACATGTTTGCATTCATTAGTGTTATAAATATTTTATATATTTTTTCTTAAAATTTTTTTAAATGAAAATAATGGTTGATATAATCTAAATTTTTTTCAAATTTTTAATAAATATTTATAAAGCTAATATATTTAGGATATATATCAGTTTAAGGTAATTTAATGAAAAAACTGTACATTTTGATTAGAAGTAAACTAAAATTCCTCGATGAAATATTTTAAAAAATCTATCAAAAAAAAATTAACAAATCGCAGTGTATTCACGTTTTATTTTTTAAGATCGATTTGAGATAATCTTTATCGGTCCATTTTTTTAACTTTTTTACATTTTACAATAAATTTTTATATTTCACTTTAGAAAAGATTATTATTCTTTAAAAATATTTTTTTCTTTATCAGTTGTATTTAAATTAAATTCCTTTTGAAAATAGTAGTTCAGAAATTTTACAAATCTAATGGTAATTAAATTTTAATTTTATTAAATATATTGCAATATGTGTGATAATCATTAATAGAAGAAGTTTTTGTAAATACTTTTATTTATATTATCTCTTTTTTTTACGTTAAGGATATAAATAGTACGAAAACAATTTAAATATTAGTATATATTTTTAGAGAAAAAAGAAGTTTTATCGCGAACAAAATGTTTTTAAAATATTTATCAGATTTCAAATATCAAGAACGACTATAAAAATATCAAAAAACACGATTGAAATATTTTTTACAATTTTAAAGATGTATATATCGAATATTATGTTTTTAAAAACGTAATTATTAAATAATTTTTATTTTTCAAATTTTATATTTTAATGATGTTAAGGTCAAAATAAAAAAATTAATTTTGGTAAAATTTTTAAATTAACATTTTGTCAAAAATTTTTGTTATTTTGTAAATATATCTCACAATTTTAAATTATCATTAAATAAACTAACACATCATTATTTGCACACTATTTTTGCTCAGCGTTTGATATTATTTAAATAAAAACATTTGTTTTCATAGAAAGTTATAAAAAAATATTTTTAATTTTTTTTTAATTTTTAGCTCTTTTTATTGAATTAAACATTAAAAATTTACGGTATTGAATTATTGATTTTTCTAACATTTTTAAGTGATGAATTTATATATTCTATTTTACCCAGAAATGTTCATAAAATGAGTGTTTTTGATCTTTATAAATATCTTATTATTATTCAAAACATAAACATAATACATGTTGAATATAATAAAGAAAGAATGCTTTTTTCTAAATTTTTTTAAAAATGTAAAATGAATTTTTAGATATTAAGGTTTTGCATTGACTATTTATTAAACAATAATATAAAGTATATTTGCATCTGATAAGCCTTTGTTAAAATTCTTTTCTAAAATATATATTGAGATAAAATTATAGTTTATTTATGATTTATTATCAAATTTATTTATAAGTATTAAGCTTCGCTGATAATTATAATCAATTATATCGATTTTTCTAAAAGATAAATAAAGCATAAGTAAAAAAAAGAATTTAAAAACAAAAATTAACTCATTATTAAACGCATTTCCGTTAATAAATTTCAATTTGTTCATGTCTAACTAAAAAAAAATTATTTGGTGAAGCATATTTATTTTTAAATTATTTAAAATAATTTAAATAAAAAACGACTATTCATAATTTAATTACTCAATTATATAAATTAATATTTAATAATAATTTTTTTTTTAAATTACAGTATTTAAAGAGGCCCTTATAATAGTATGATAAAGAGATAAGAAAAATAAACATTTTTGCTAAAAAAGTTTATTGGAAAACTAAATTTTTATTATTTTATTTAACAAAGGAAAGAATATCGAAGATTTATATTGAATATGTTGATGTTTAAGATTGCTATTTTTTTATTTATTTTAATCTAAGATAGTGAAAAAATACAAATAAAACATATTTTATAATAGCGATAGATATAATTTTATGAAAAAATTGTAAACGAGCAGACTAATTTTCTAATTTAAATCAAATAATGTATCATCTAACTCGTACAAAAAAAATTTTGCACAAAAAGATTTGTTTAAATTATAAAAGTTTTGATTTTTTTTCTAATTATGCTTAATTTCTTAAAATAATAAAATAATCTATTTCGACTTGATTTACAAATATTATACATTTGATAAAAAAGAAATAAATTAAAAAATCAATTTTGAGATTTTTTGTTGTTGTGATGTTTTCAATGATCTAATACAAATCGAAATTATAAGATCACCTTATCTAGAACGAGATTTTTTTTAATTTAATTCTGGCTTCATTTTGTTAATAATTTAGTAAGATCTTGTAAATTTTATTAAAAAATGCGATTATTTTAGTGATAATAATTTTTTTTTGACTGATTCTAATTAATTAGGTAATTTTACTAACTTTTTTTAATTTAAGTCTATATAAAATAATTGATTATTATTTAAAAATTATTTTTTTAACCACTAAATACACTATTTGAATTTTGTTTTTATTTCTAAAAATTATTGTTTTCTTTAAAATTTATGTTATTTATTCTTAAAAAAAATTTGTATAAAATAATTATTTTTTAATTGTAAGTATTTTAAAATTTTATTCAACAAAAATATCAGTTTTTTAAATGTTAAAAAAAAAATGTTTATTTTTTAAAATATCTTCTATCAAAAAATTAATAAAAGAAAAATATAAACAATAAATATTATTTTTTTGTAATTAGATATATTTTTAATTGATAAAGATGACGTTATAAAATAAAATATTTATAAATGAGTGAAAAAATCAAGTTTTTTAAAGAAAATATTTTTTGATTTCTATTATTTGCAAAATAGAGACAGTTTTTTTTGGAGTAATATTAAATTATAAACTTTGTTGTAAATTAAATAAAATTTTTTATTGATAATAATTTCTATTGTTTACGCTTTAAAATAGGTAAATTTTAAAAAATTTTTGATGATAAAACGTTACATATTTATTAAAATAAAATTTATCTTAGTTTCGAAACATTATTTACCTATATTTTAACGAAATTTCTATGTTTGTAAATTAAAAAATGATTCATTTTCAACTGCGAAAGCTAGTTATTGTCATTCTTAATTTTTTTAAAAACCCATGGAAGTATCCTTTAATTCAATTTTATAATATTGTGACATCAGGCATTAATAATATATTCATTCACTAATATAATCGTTTCAAAAACAGCCCTTTCATTTAATATCTATTTTCTTCTCTTAAATCTCCGATTTTTACTGATATTTCAATTAATTAATGAATAATATTTATATTTAGTTTATAAAATTTGCTCTTGAATATCTCTATGTTTGAAAAATTATCATTATTAATATTTATTGATTTAAATGAGAGTATTATGGGCTTTAAATAAAAGAATATTGTGAGTATTTTATATTTAATCGAATTGTAAATAACAATTAAATAGCAAATTAAAGCAAATCAACATGAAGTATTATATTTTGTGCATGTAGGTTGTTAATTAGCATTCTTTTTTTAGTTATCAAGAAATTACAAAAATTTAAAATAATTTGTTAAATCTAAAAATTTTAAATATAATTATAAAGATATTTTTTTAGTAATATGAATCTCATAAGGCCTTTATAAATATTCTTTGACTTTGAGAAAAACTTTTTATATTTATTCTAGCAATTAATGAACAAAAATTAATTTTGAATTAAACAACAGCAATTGTTTAAGATAATTTTTTTTTATTTATCAAAATTATGGTATTATTTTTTACTTTTTAAAAACAAAAGTATGTAAACTTAAAATTTAATATCAATGATTTTTATATTTAAGAAAAAAATATTGATGTATTACAAAATGAATTGTTTAATTTTCTAAAAATTTTTAAATTTGTTCCTTGTAAAACAGGAAAAAATTAAAATAATGCATGTTAGTTTTTTGTACTAATTTTCATAAACTTTTTTTACAAATACTTCTACAAAATTTTATGTGATTTTCTCAATTGTTTTTAAGAATAATAATTAATTTTTTTTGGCGAAAAAAAATTTTTTAAGGAATCAAAATAGTGTAACATATTTTTAACTAATTTCAACCTACTAAGGAATATTTTCTACGATTTAGTTATAATAGAAAATTACATTTGATTTATAGATATTTATCAAGATATTTTTATTAATATTCACTTTTTGTAAATTAAACAAAAAATTTATTTTAAATAAAATATGTTGAAATTATATAAATTTTATGGTAAATAATTTTTTACTTCTATCATTGTTAAAGTCATATATTAAAAAACTAAAAATTAATGATAATAAGAGCGGAATAGTTTAAAATAGAAATAAATTATAAAATTTTGAATTTTATCGATCAATGATCTTTCTTAATAAGTATTATCTTTAAATTTAAATAAAAGTAAAATATGTCAAGGTTTGCATTTATGTATTCTGTATTTTCGCTTCATATTCTATATGTGATGAAATCATAAAAAAAATAAACTATGTATATTTTTTTTAAATATATATCGAATAAATAAATATACTTTTATCGATTGAAAGATACTAAATATTATATTTAATATTAATTATAAACAAAATTTTTTATCATATATATTTAATTTGATTAAAACTATAGTTAAAGATTTTTTAACTATAAAGTTTTTGGAAAAAATTGACCAATTTTTTTAGCAAAAAATTTCATTTTCATAATAATCAAATATTTTCTTTTACCCTTATATTAAAAAGTTAGTTATATAGTATTCAGAGATATTTTAACATAGATATCAATCATGAGTAAATGAAAAACTAAAAAATTTTAAGTATAACAAAAATTATTGATAAAAATTAGACAAAAAAAATATCACAATATAGAATAAAAAACAACAAAAATTAAAAACTTTGAAATGATAAATATATTTATGGTTATTAAAAATGATAATCAAAAATAAGATTTTAATCAAATATTTAAATATGTGTGACAATATTATTAAATAAAAAATAAAAATAAGTATAAATTTTTTAATAATAATTATAATACAACATTTTTGAAACGAATTAATCGAAAAATATTATATTACGAAAAACAAATTAAATATCATTATTGATTTTTTATGCTAGTTTCGATAAAATACACTTAAAATCGTGAATTTCAAATATTTTAAAAATTATAAAAGTTGATAAAATATATTTTATAGTCTATCATAATCAAAAATTGATATTTTTTAGTTAACATTATTGTTTTTTTCGATTTAAGCCTTTTGATATGTGTCAAATAGAAGTAATAATACTTAGTTTTAATTAATTTAACATCACTTTTTACAATAAATTGCGATTATTAAATGATAATACATGAATCATTCGATTAGATTCTGTAAAATTCAGAATCATTGAATTTAAGTCAAAAAATTATTTTGAAATTATAAGCAAAAATATTTTTACAATTGTTTTATATGACAATATAAGTTTAAATCCTCATAATTATATATGAAATTTTATAAATACATGTGTATATTGAGGTAAAAAACTACATAAAATAAATATTTGATACAAAATAAATTTATTTAATGATAAAAAAAATTACCTTTAGCAAATTATTAAAAATGATTATGATAAAAATACTTCTATGTTATAAGATCAATTATCAAAATTGTTATATTAATTCTGATATTTCTTTAGGAAGTTTAATTAAATAAAAATGAAAATGATCTTTCACAGCAATTATTAATAATTTTTATAAAATATTCAAAATTATTAATTATCATCAAAATTTTTGAAGAATACAGCGAAAAAAAACATTATTTAAAGTAAATGATTAAATATATTAATTGTTGATATTTTTTCGAAAATATTCGAAAAATTTGTATATTGAAAATCAAACCTAAACAGGAAATTTAAAAGAAATCATTTAACTTTTGGAAAAAAATTTATAAATATAAAAATAAACTTTGGAAATTTAACTAATTTATTTGTTAGTTATTTAAAGTAAAGTTAATATTAAAAAAGAATTGATTATGTATTTAAATTGAAATATTAATAAATAAACGAGTGTGGTTTTATTCCTAATTCGCTTCGTACTTTCAACCCTTGGTGTTTTTATTTAATAATTTTCATAAACAGTTTTATAAATTTAAATTCGAAATTTAAATGATATTTAACGTTGTAAAAAATAATCAGTAAAGAAATAATTAAATTAGATAATATTTATGAATTTAAAATTCAACAATTTTATAAATATAAAAATGAATTATTATTTTCGAAACCTTTGAAACGGTATGTAAAAAAATAATAAAAAATATATCAAATATAGAAAATTTTATATAGCAATCATAATGCATCACCACTATACAATTCGCTAATTTTTACTTTTTTTAAATGTATATAAAGATTTAATGAAAAAAAAACTATGTAGTATTATCTTTGATTTTGTATTTACCTGAATTAAAGGTTAATAATTTTTTTATTAAACTGACTTTTGAGCCAATATAGCGTGTAATATATAAAAAAAAGAATTTTAAATAATCTTAATATTTTAATCATATAAATTTAATATTTTAGTTTTTTAATTTGTTTTGAAGATAAATTTTTTTGTTTTAGATTGACTGCTTGCGATTTACTTCTATACAACTTATATTTATTAGTTTTTTTATTTGCCAAACAATTATTTTACACATCCAAACTAAAAAAAAATTTTTTAAATTTTCCAAATATTTCTAAATTATTTGGAATCTTTTTATTAATAAAATATATTATATTATATATTCGCATAATTGTTTTTATTCCAATTCAGAAAAAATACATCTATATATGTCTCTTTTTACTAATAATATTTCATTTTTAGTTTAAAACACTTATACATTATATTGAAAATTTTAACGAAATATTTTTAAATATTTGATGTAATGATATACTTTTGATAATTTATAATATGCTAATTTTGTGATAAATACTTGATATTTTTATTAACAATTTTTTATTAACATTATTGGAAATCGAATGCAAAAATTCTTCTTGGTATAAAAATATGTATTTTTTTGATATTTTAAACAAATAATAAAATGAATTTATTAATCATTTTTTGTTATATTTTTACTTAGTATTACACAAGAAAACATATTTTTAATATTGAAATGGAGTAAATTATGAAATATTGAAATAAATTATATTAGGTTTTCAAGAAAATAGTCAAGTATAAAACTTATTATCTCATTACTATATTAATATCTTGACGCGAAAAATACAAGATTTTTTAAACATCTTGAAGTGAATATGTAAATAGAATAAAAAATTATAAATATAATAATAATTGTTGTCTCCCTCGTTCTTAATGTAAGCAACTTAACCCAGTTTTGTAAAACTTCTCCCCTTCCGTCTTGATGAATAAATGATAAATGTGCATAAAGCGCTTTGAATATTTTTTAATTTTTAATAAAAAATCTCATATTCATTTGAGATTTTTACTCTGGATGTTACTCCAAAAATTTTTTAGGAAACATTTTGAGATCCTAACAAAATTAAGCTTAATTTATTGGTTCCTTTCAGTTTGTAAAAAAAAATTTCAAACATTATATGTCTAAACTTTTAATTTTTTATCAAATCTAGTTTTTTTTGTTCAGCATTTTCCCTTCAGATTATTTTTCGCTCTATTATGAGCTTTTTAAATGAGTCCTTTTAGTGTATGAACATAATCTGATGTATTATTAGTTGTAAAAGTCAGTTTTTAACTAGCAACGTGCAACGATAGTGAAGTATTCTTTCAATAGGGAACCTAAAAAGGCGAATTGATAGTCAATTGATGAATGAAAGATCCCTATCTGATCACAGAAAATGAGATATTAACTCATTCAATCTCTTTCATATTTTAGGCATTGGCTAACATATTGATAACGGTTATATTCAACCTCTGAACGAGTCAATCTGATTTAGGCATTAGAGGATTTTTTTTGTGTTTTTTGTAAATCCATGCATTTTCATAGTTCCTTACTTATATTTTCATCAAAATTAGTTCCTTGGTCCGAATGTATTATTTCACTGGTTTCATATTCATACAAAATCTCATTACTATCAAATTGTAATATAGTTTTTGATTCCATATTATCGACTGCAAAAGGTTCTTCTCATTTGAAAAATATTCTGCAATAACAACAAAAGAGCGATTTTCTCTCTCGGTGACTGGAAGTTTTTCTAACACAGTCAATGCTAATTCTCTGGAATAGATACACTGAGAGGTCACTGGACATTCCTCTTTATTATACTGATTGTATTTTTTCTACTCGTACATTCGATACAAGAAGAACAACATTTAAAAATATTATCTTTTCTTGTATTTCGAATAAAATCTTTCTCGAGCCTTTTCCAGCGTTTTTTCTGATCCAAGGTGTCAACTTTGCATTATGGGATTATAAATTTGATTAAAATTTTTGGGAAAAACTCTAATAGGAAGTCTTATATTATAGTTGGAAATATTCTCACATTCTTATTTTTTTTAGTATAACCTCATCTATCAATAATTGACTTCTTAAGATAATAACTTTGAACGAGTTTGCTTTTATTAACAGTATGACAGTGTTAAAAGGTGTTTACAGCAGTCAATTCTCGAATGATTTAAATGTCAGACTCAAGTATTTTCACTGTCGTTTTTTTCCATGATAGGGGTAGTAGATGAAGATTATTTAATTCACATATATCTTGAGCGAAATTTAAGCTGTTGGAATGTATTTTCTTGACAATGCATCTGCATTTATCGTGTTTTCCCTTTTTTATATTCCACATTATAGTATATGAAGAATATCAACCCAAC
>CM043709.1:37942653-38072445 GCA_023969325.1 Oryzias curvinotus | reverse complement strand
ATCCATCTTTAACTTTTTTTTTTTTTTAAACGAGCATCATTCAAATTTTATTAAAAATATTTTTTAATTAAAAAATCATCCTCAAAAGTTTCATCAAATATTGTTTATATCCTAGTGTTGAGACAATAAGAGGCTTTAACCGTCAATCCGGAACACCGTCACTGCAGGTTAGAGAGAATTCATATCATTACAAAGATTAAAACAAAATAATTATTACATACGTGTAAGATATGTTATCGGGTATTGAAGCATTAGGATAGATGATTATTAACTAATTGCAATTTTAGTTTTTTTTCATAATAAGATTTAAATGATTAAAATTGAATTAAATTTTGATATATAATATTTTTTTCATTTTTTTAAAAATTTTACGATAAAAAGCTTTATGGTTCAATATCGGTTTATTTATTAGCGTCTGCAAAGCTCACATTGTTTTATTATAAAAATTAGGATTTTTGACAGAGAAAAACAAAATTATTAAATTAATTTTTTTGTATAAATAGTATAAAAACAAATGGTGTGAAAAGCCGACTTACATTGGAACCTAAATGACGTTGCTTATTCGGTAAAATGTTTAATTTATAACAATACAGAGTATTTCATGAATAATTAGAAGGGTTAAAAAATTATTGATTACAAAGAAAAAACGAATATTAATTAAAACATTTTATTTATAATCAAAAGTTAGCCTTTTTTATATTTCCGACAATTTTTTCTTAAATTATCAAAAGAGTTAATGCAGTTTAACGCACCATCGTCTATTTAATCAATTATGCTTTTTAAGCATATCTTACTCTTATTTTATGTGTAATTCTAAATAGTTTTGATATATTAAATTAAATAACTAAAAAAGTATATTGAAATGTGATAAATATAGAAAAAAAGAAAAATTTTTTACTTGGATTAATAAAGATTCATTTGTATTTCCTTTTTAAAGATAATTTTATATTGTCAAAATAAGCTAAAAATATCGAAATAAATATTATCTCTATTTTGAAAAGTAAAAATTCATTATTTTGCATGCACAACCAAACATTTTAATTGAATCAAATTTTAAAATGTAAATCTATTCATGGTTAAAAAATTTTTTAAATGATTAAGATGACAAATTGTTAGATAATTATTTAAAACAGCGTATCATGAAAATATAATATAATAAGGATTTTATTCATATTTTCTAAATACTAAATGCCGCATTTTTTGCATTTTTATAGAAGGTAAAAAGTTCTTAAGTATTTCTTTATTTTCATATGTTGACAAAATATCAGGTTTCTTGTTCAATCTTTTTCCTTTAAAACAAGAAGCTTTAAATTAACTTAAAATTTTAGTTTTGAAATCTTTTTATTCTAGCTATTTAATAACCCAACCTGAATCAATGAATTGCGGGTCGGATATTTACTGCATGTTTAAAGATATGACTTGAAATTTTCTTTAACCTTTCGTCCTGGTTATCATTCATGAAAGAAACTAATGGATTCAAAAAACAATTCCCTATATTACGGATAAAAAAAATTCATTATATCAACTTGCCTTGTTATTTCAGTTAATTTATTTATTATCATTATAAATAAGTATAAGTTAATTAAATTTATCGTTTAACATGATTTTGTTTCGCCTAAATATTTTTTTAAACATTATTATTAAATAATTGAGTTAAAAAAGTAAATTTAAAAAATAATAAAATCTTTATTCGAATTAAATTTTTTTTTATTTTAATTTTCAACATAATTATGAAAGATAAGATTATTTAAAACTTGGGCATTATTGAGTTTAAACTTTTTTACTTATTTTAAAAACGAAAAAGAATATTGTAGATTTTTAATTTTAGTTACATTTTTAAATCAAATTTAGCGTTAAATTAACAATCATTAGAAGAAATATATTATTTATTGGGAATAATGCCACAAAGCTTGACACAAAAAGTCATCTAAATATGAAAGTATTTGATCTCATACATTCATAAAAAGTTCACATGAAAATTCGATAACTTATGGTGGTACATATAGTTATTTTCTATTAATCATTGCAAATAAAATGCTAAAAAAGCAATGTTTTCAGTAAAAATATTGCTACAGCTCTTATATTTTTTAAAAAGTAAAAAAATATTACCGATATTAAATACTTGGAAATTAATTTAAATTATTGTTAAATAAATTATATTTTTATTATAATGGAATTTTTCATCAAAAATTATTTATTAAGATATCAAATTAGTCCATTTCTTAAAGATTTGTTTGTCTTAATTTATCAGCGATAAAACCAAACTTCTTTACACAAAAGAACAATATATTTAAGATAATATTTATTATATTTTACCCCTTTGCTGAAAAATATTATTTATGTAAAGTCTTTGTCCACGCATTAACACGTTTAATCAAACAAAAAAATAATTTCATCGGTTTAAAAGACCTAAAATTTAATTTATAACAGCAAAGTTGTTAAAAAATTAGAAAATATTGTTCCAGAAAGTTTCATAATAAATATGTTTGATTTCTTTTCTAACTAAAGGACTAATAAATGATTTTTTGTAAAAATATAAGCATTTGAAAAAATTTGAAAAAATGATTTTTTTTATTTGGGGGTAATGTTATAAAATTTCTTTCAAAGACAGTAATATTTATTATTCCTTGACTGCTAAGTCATTTTTTAATGGTAAGAGTTAAAGTCAGTTATGTGTAAATGCTTTTTAAAAATTATACTATCATAAAATATGCTTAAATAGTATAAAAAATTTTTTTCTTATAATAAAAATTGTTTCTTCTATACAAAAGAATGATTCACGCAATCTCACTTCAATATTTAATGAAATTAAGACTGCCATTATTTTGCAAAATTTTTGTTTCAAATCAACTAAATTGGTTATAAAAAATTCTGAATCCAACGATTATAATTTTTTTGGCTAAATTAAAAATTTTAATATCACAATAAAAAATAAAAAAAATGTGATCATCCTCAAGAACCTTTAAAACAAATAATAATGTATGTAGCTGTAATTAATAAATTCGTAGCTAATGGAATTTTGAGCTTAATAATATTTGTCTAGTTGGCCGCTTAAAATTGATGACATCAAAAATATTGAAAAACTAGCATTAATGGATTTAGAAATTAAAACAGAATTACTAAAACTCCCATAATTGCTAACCAAACACTGTGAATAATGATTTTCTTAACCAGAAGCTCAGTTTACAGGAAGAGAAATAACATAAGTTGAAATAAAATGTTTTTACGTTATATCTTCAGTCCATCAACAAACAGCTTGCCGCTTGATCTATTTTCTCAGCCTTCCACTTTCATATATTAAAAATGAGTCACTCAAAAAACATATACTTGAATAATTTCGTTTAAGCTGACGAGACTGATCTACAAGCCATCACAAAATTAACTCGTTCGGTGATTTAAAATTATCCTCAGTTTTAGCAAAAATGAGAGGATTGTTAGCGGGACATACATCCATGATATTTGAAGAAATATTTGTTCCATCGAAAATAAAGACATCAGGCTTCTATTTTTATAAAAAAGACTTCTTACGCCATAATATTCTAGGCAAAGAGGCGAATACCATTTAGCAATCTTAATCACAAACAATCATTATTGATTCTATAGAGTCTGTTAAAGTTCATATGCTACAGTTTCGATTTAGAAACTAAATTTCTCAAAAACATGCTAACCAAAATTCAAAGTGGTTTTTGCACCATCAAAAATTTTTCTAAAAGAAAAAAAAAAGATACAACCCTGCTCATATATACATGATAAGCTCGAAACTAAAAATGTTTGTAATGATGCATTCAAAAATCTAAAAAAAAAACTGTCTTTCTGTTGTTAAAAACATATTTACGAGATTCTGATTGTTACAGAACCAGAAGTTAATGTGATCACAACATTATGTAACTCTAGAATTAAAAACTAAAAGTTTAAATACGAAAATACCACAAATTATTCAAAAATAAATACTTATGGAACACTCCATGTAAAGCATAAATTCGTCCAATGAACCATTAATTGAATCTTTAAACCCCGACGTAGTAAGAACTCTCGCAGGACCTGATATTTTAAACAGCAATAAGTTGTTGATAGATTTAAACAAAAAGACTTTTAAAGAGAAAAACCGTATGAACCATCAATTACGGTTATGTTACAACCAATGTTTAGCATTTAGAATCTATCCCTAAAATATTGATAAATATTGTCGAATTTCTAATTTTAATATTTACCCAAGCCACAATTTATTTAAAAACTTCAACAATACTACCACACATTACGTTTTAATAAATGGTCCTTCATTTATTCTAAAGTAACAACGTTTCTCTTGAAAACCCAGTGATAGCATTAACCGAGTACAAAAACTGAAACAGTAAGGAATCATATGGCGTTCGATGGGGCCTTTATCCTCTCTCCTACAATTAGTTTCAAAGTATCCAGTGGTTTAATATTCTGCAGTGAATATCCAAAAATTCACAATAAAACAATACCATATCTTTACCCTCTTCCTCAGATGAATGTCTTCTTTTATAATTTTTCTGAATCGAAAATATTTTTTAAATTAGATCTTGTAAGTGGTTTCATCATATCTCAGTTGATTAAGATGATTTTCAAAAAACAACAATAATAACTCCCTTTAGAATATTCAAATATTCGTGTATATATATGTTAAAAAATTCATAAAAACTTTTCAACGTTATATGGTCTTTATCACACAAGATCTTTTTTTTTTGTTTACTTGAACGCCATTCTGATTTTCAGTAAAATAAAGGAAAAAACGCCTAGCCCAACGCAAGATTTTATTCATCAGATTTCAAAAAAACGTCTAATAATTGAAAAGTCTTAATGATAGCACATAAAAGAATAAATAAATATAATAATAATTAGCGTCCGTCTAGTTCCCAACCTCCGCCACCTAACACAGTATCGTTACACATCCCTACCCCCTTCGGTCTTTATGAATAAGTGATAAATTTGTATTATGCGCCTCAAAGATTTTCAAGTTTTCTAAATGAAAACAACTTTCTCGTTTGAGTTTTTAACTCTGTATGTTACGTCGAATAGTTTTTCAGAAACGTTATAAGGCCATAACCAATTGAAGCGGAATTTATTGGTTCCTTTTAGTTTGTAAATAAAGACATAATCCCTAAAATTGTTCGTTTTCCTTTGATTTTATTGTCGTATCTGGTTTTTGTAGTACTCCATTTTGCCCTAAGATTATTTGTCGCTATATTATGAGCTTTGAAATTAGTTCTTTAAGTTTAAGAACATAATCTGGTGCATTATTGGCTGTAAAAGTCGGATTTTTACTTGAAACATCCAAGGGTAATGAAATTTTCTTTCGGAAAAGAACATTACATGGCGAAACACGGGTCGATTGATGAACGGACGATCTATATGAAAACATACGTGAGGTAGTATCTCATCCCATCTTCTTTAAAATTTAAGGCATTTACTAAGCATATTAATTAGGGTTCTGAAAAAACTCTCGACTAGTTCATCTGATTAAGGCATATAGGTATTGTACGCGCTTTTTCTACACCCATGTATTTGCATAGATCGTTAATCATCTTTGCTTCAAAATTACAGCCTTTTTACGAATGTATTATTTCAGGGGTTCCATAAAAACATAATATTTCATCAACAAATATTCGTGCAAATTTTTGTTTCAATGTTATCGACAGCAAAAGCTTCTTTCCATTTGGAAAAATAATCTCCAATAACAACAAAAGCGATTTCCTCTCTCTGTGACTGGAAGTGGTCCAACACAGTCAATGCCAATTCTCTGGAATGGATATCCTGAGAGATCGCTGGACATTGCTCCTTTAATATACTGATGAGGATTTTTTCTACGCACGCATTGGATACAAGAAGAACGTTAGTTAAAAATATCATCTTACATATTTTTCCAGTAAAATATTTCTCTAGCTTTTGCCAGCGTTTTTTCTGATCCCAGATGTCTACCTTGCATGTCAAGGTTATGAAGTTGATTCAAAATTTTGGGGACTAATCGAATAGGAACAATTATCTTAAGATTGGAAGCATCATCACATTTGTATTTTTTATAAAGTATATCCTCATATATCAATAATTGATTTCTTAAGAGCCATAAACATTGAACAAGTTCGCTTTGATCAACAGGACGACGGTCTGGAAAGGTGTTTTTAGCAGTCCATTCTCGAATGATTTTAATGTCAGGGTCAAGTATTTGCTCAGTAATTATTTCCATAGTAGAGGCAAATTCATTTAATTCACCTGATTTCTCTAGCGAAATTACATTTATTTGTATGTATTTCCTTGACAGGGCATCTGCATTTACATGGTTTTTTCCCTTTCTATATTCTACTTCATAGTCATGTGATGAAAGAATATCTATCCAACGTGCTACTTGACATTCAGGGTTCTTGAAACTATGCATCCACCTTAAACAGTTATGATCAGTTCGTATTACGAATTTGGAACATTTTAAATATGTTCTCAAAAGTTTAACTAACCAAATAATTGCTAAAATTTCCTTCTTTGTGACCGAAAAATTTTTCTCTGCCTTTGAAAGCATTCTACTAGCATATGAAACAACATATTCAACTCCATTGATATTTTGCGACAAAACTGATCCCAGCGCTACTCCGCTAGCGTCTACGTTTAAAACAAATGGCAATGAAAAATTTGGAAAACTTAGGAATTAAGTAGAAAAAGAATTCTTTTAAGCTCTAAAAATGAATTTGTACATCTCTCTTCCCAATTCCACTCTGCATCATCGCTAAGCCTACAAAGGCGTAATAACGTGACAGAAGTTTTTAACAAATTAATGATAATAGGAACAAAATCCAATAAATCTTTTAAGATCATTTTTGCATTTTGGTATTGGCCATTCAGTAATTGCCTTTATTTTTGCAGGATCGGCTGATATACCCCTAGATGATACTAAATGCCCTAAATAATTTAATTCTTTTTGAATAAACTGACATTTTTGAAATCTTAACTTTAATTTCGCACTTCTCAAAGCTTTAAAAACTTTCTTTATGTTAATAATATGCTCTTCTTCACTTTTGTTAAAGACAATAATGTCATCTAAATAAACGAAAACAAAATTTCCTATGAATTCTTTAAGAGCAATATTCATTAAGTTTTTAAATGTTGCTGATGCGTTACATAACTTAAAAGGTAAAACTTTAAACTGATATAATCCATTTGGGCTCATAAAAGCGGTTTTTTCTCTATCTTGTACAGCAAGCGGCAGTTGGTAATATCCAGAAGCTAAGTCGAATGAGCTAAAATATCTGGCCCCTTATAAACCTTCAAGTGTTTTATCGATTCTTGGAAGTGGATAAGAATTTTTCAGAGTGACTTTGTTAAGTGGCTTATAATCTATACACATACACGTATTTCCGTTCTTTTTCTTTACTAAAACAACATTCGATGCCTACGGACTTGTACTGGCTTCTATAACATTCATTTCCAATATCAATCTTATGTTCAATCAAATTAGTACATCCAAGATCATTATCCTGGTATGAAATTATATCTTCAAACTCTTTAAGAAGGGATAGAATATTATGTTTTATCGAAGGCTCCATGTTAATGAATTTGGTATTTATAAATTCTAGTAGTTGAGTATCATTAATATTTCCATGATAGTTGCAACTAATTTTAACATTCGAGCACATCAAAAATCATTCATCGTAAAGTGTCAATGTATTTTTATCAAAGTCAAGAATACATTTGTTCTTAAATAAAAATTCAGCTCAAATAATACATGGAATAGAAAGATTTTGTGCGACAAAAAAGATATTTTAACTTTTAACGTTCAAAAATTTATGAAAATGGGAATTTTTCCTAAAATATTTAGCTTTTGACAGTTAGCTACCATTAAAAATTCGCTCGCTGGAATATGCCTTCTTCTCAGACAATATCGCAACGATGTAAAATCTATTACTTAGAAAGCAGCTGCAGAATCAATTAAAAATTTTAATTTAGTATCAAAAATCTTTCCAGATGTTGAACTGAGATTAACTTTATTAAACAGTGAATAAAAACGTAAGTACCAAGTGCTACATATTCTAGCTATGTGTCCAAAACTCCTACATTTATCGCATTTAATACGGTTATTTTTTCCTCTGAATCCTGGAACAAATACTTTATTTGATTGATTATGGATAGCTTTCGCAGCTTTTTCTTTGATTATTTTGTCAATATTTAGACTTAAAAACCGATTTCTTATTAATTTGATGTCTTCATTTTGAATGAGTTTGATTTCTAATTTAACTGCTCGAACCGAAGCATTGCTAAAGATTTGATCCTTGATCGATTCCAATTTTAACGCAGATGTTAGGTGCTCCTCGAATTTCGTGCGGATAAACGAGATGCTCTTTTATTATTTCGTCTTAAATTCCATCAACAAATTTAAAATAGCTAGCAAGTCTATCTATTCTTATGACATTTTAGGGTAAGCCTTGATCGATAGGCTCCGAACTGATGAATAAAATTCATAAAGATTCTGCCTAGATAGTTGTTCAATTGTGTGAAAATTTTCTTTGGGCTTCAGAGTCTGATAAAACTTTTCCTTATATACAAAGGAATTTCATTTTAAAAGTTTGATATTTGTTATTCTCAGAATTTCCCAAAAACATTAATGATTCATAGATAACTTCATCATATTGGAGAAGAACATCATTTATCCATAATTCTTCTGGGATTTTTATCTTTATAGCAGCCAACTCAAACTTTTTAAACCAGACTTCAAAGTTCAAACATTTGGTAAGAATAGGCAATTGTATCGATTCTGAAATATTTCCGCCAACTGTGCCAATTGAAATATCTTGAGGAGAAAACATAAATAGAATAAATAACTATAATAAAAATAATAATAATTAGAGTCCGCTTAGTCCCCAACCTCCTCCACCTTATGCATTATAGTGACATATTAAATCATGTATGGATAAATTTTTCAATGATTTAGGGGATGTTAGAAAAATATATTTGGGTAATTTTTTGTAGTTTTTTAGAAAAATACAACTTATGTTCTAGAAGTTATCCCAATCATATATTTTTTTATTCATCGATTTTTTATGCACAATTTAGAACTTTTTTTGACAACAGTAAAGCTCATAAAAATTGGTTTTGAGATATTTTAACAAAATCGAAAAAACTGTAAACATACGTCTTTCTTTTTAGAAAAAAATTATTGCTTAGAAGAAAATAACACAATATTATTTCTAACACAAATTAACTAATTTGGGTTTTTTATTGATAAACTTTTTTTAGTAAATTCCGAATTCGAATGAAAAGAGAAGGAAAATAAAATTTCATCGGCCCTGTCACTTTTAGAAAAATTACGACATTGCATTTCGAATATTTAAGCATTAAATTTTAGAATAATTTTTAAAAAATATCACAACTTGAAAAAATTAATTGATTAATAAATTTTTTTTTCTGTTTTGTTTGTTACTTCCATAAATACACTTCTTTTATGTGCGTGATTTAACACATAAACTGAAAATAAATTGAAAAAAAATATTTTTGTAAGAAAATACCTAGTAATAATTTAGATAACTGTCTTTCAAAAAAAAATGAGTTAAATTTTCGACTATACAAAGCTTAAGGGGTGGGTCTCATGTTAGCGATAATCAACTAAAGTTATAATTTACTTTATCATCAAATGGGTCATGATATCTGAGCAAATTTATTCTAGGTTAACGAACAGAATTAAAAGAAGATTAAATGAAGAACAATGAAAACATTTGATCATGATAATAAATAAAATATTTTTTTAATTTTAAATCTTTAATTTGTTTTAACTTTTGAAAATAAAACTTGAAAAAATAAATTTTGATCTCAGTAAAGTTTTAAACGAAATTCCCACTTTTATAAGTAAAATGAACAATCGATAAAAAAAAAATTATGTGGTTTAGGTGCGTTCTATGGTAGTTTTTTAGGAATTTTTAAATAATTTTTTATAAATACCTAGAGCAATGAGATTAACTTTGATATTATCTTCTCTACATTAGATTCAGCTTATTAGATAAATCTTAAATTTCAAAACTGTTGAAATAATTAAAGTTTAAGTGGTAGTCAATGATGAAAAAAAGGAAATGGAATTTGGAAGAACAAATCAGCTTGTTGGTACTTTATCCTCCTACAAAAAATGGTGACTTTGGCTGTACGTTAGGTGGAAAGTATGTCTTTATAGAAAGAGAGCAAAATATCAACACGATTATTTATAGACATAATATCTAAAAAAATTATTCGAGAAATTTTTGATATTTAATTTTTTTATTAGAATTAGCTGATATTTTTTTTTAGAAAAAATCTGTTTTTTTATTTATTGACAATAGGTTTTTAAAAATTCTGATTTTTGTATTATGAATTTTCATTTGTTTAATTATAAAAAATATTTTTGCGTATCTTTTTTTCTGAGTCATAAAATTAAAAACTTTTAGACTATTTTTAAAATTTTTTTTTATCGCATACATACATTTAGATTAACAATTATTTAATACTCATTTTGGAGCACCATGATAATGTATGAGGCTTATAGGTGGTGTGATGGCGATACACTCATTTTAATTTTTTCTAATTAAAAAAAATTTTGAAAAAAAGATGTCTTCTGGAAAAAAAATAAAAAAACTTTGTTTAATCAGAATTTTGGTTAATGTGAGAAGATATGTATCGAAAAAACAAAAAAAATAATTTATTACTATTTTTAATTTTCCAAAGTGTTTTTACCATGAAGGATATTAAGATAACAAATTTTTAAGAAAAATGATTCTGCGAACAATTTATTATTTATTGATAATTGTGTAGAATGTAATCCTGTAAAATAAAACGGGTGTGGTTTTTAAGCCTTTTGAATATAAGAACTAGAGATAAAAGTGATATTCATTGAAAATTTTTTATCATGGCGTTATTTTTGTTACTTTTCGTGTCAGTAATAAAAAATTTAAATTTAGATATTTTTTTCGAATGAACAAATCATCAGTCTAGACAAGAAGCACCCTTTAGCTTTACGTGATATTTATTATATATCTTTGGAAATTTGTCTTGATATCGAAAATGTTCTGATACGCATTAAAAATAGATCGATGATGATGGATCTTTTGAAAACCGCACGTTTTTATTTTTATCAAAGATCTATACATTAGTTAGAAAGGTAATTAATGACAATGTAATTTTAAAACTATGTAAAAATTTAGCTAGTTTAAAATTCATTGATAAATTGGTCATATTTAATTTTGACATATTTTATAAAAAATCAAAATTTTAAATCATAAAGTAAAAATAAAAAAATATATCTGAAGATAAAATATCAACAAAAAATCAAAAACATAGGTAGATTAAAAAATAATTTATATTTTATATTTTAAATAAAACACATCATATATGAATCATACAAAATTAATTACCCATGATCTAATTGTAAATCCAAATCTAGTTTCCTTAAGAGTAGTTATCATGATAATATATATTTTATTGTTCATAATATTATATTTTAAAAATATGTCTTTTGTAGATAGCAATTCACATTTTTTATTGTGCTGTCATTAATATGACATCAAATATTTATTTTTTTAATATTTTTTCACTGAAAAAATTTTTCTTTTATGTATTTATTAAAAATTAAATTTAATAAAATAAAAAGAATCTTTTTTATTAATTTTTTGACAAAAAGAAATTTAAAAAATGGAATAAAAACAGGTAAATATATATTTTAAGTTTCTTTGTTTCAATAAATTTTTAAAAAATTTTGCAATTCTATTTATTACTTTGCAATATTTATTCAATTATTAAGATTATTTTTTTATGTAAAGATATTAAATTCTTAACAGTTTGTTTGTCATTTTTTTAAATACTATGTGAAAGTATCATTATTTTAACGATAAGACAAAACTTTAACAAAATCTAATAAATATCGTTATATTATAAAATCAATACATTATTTAGAAAAATCACAATAATTATTAAAAGAAATTATCTTTTTTAAAAAGATAGCATCACAATATAATCATATATTATGTTAAAACTCTAGTATAATAATTTTATCGAAAAATATTATATTTAAAGTTGTCAAAATCAAATATCAGAATCAAAAAACCGATTATTTGTAATTAAATTATTTGATTTTTATTTAGTCATAATATTGGATTTTTCTTGATTCCACTTAAGATAAAAATCCTATTAAAATATATTCGTATAATTTCAATTATTAATTCTTAATTTATCATAATTTTTAAAAAATGGACTAAATTTATGATTGGTAAAACAATTTTAAATTAAAATATAGTTGTCAAACTTTTTCTCAGAAATTAAAGAGAATTTTTATCGAAGAAAATCAAAAAGCGAATTAAAAATTATCAATGATACGAAATAACTTTCGCAATAATTAATAGAATAATAATCAGCAAACAACAATGCATGAAAACATAAATTAATTCCCACTTAAAAATTAAAAATCTGTAATATTTATAAAAAAACACAAATAATGTGTTTACAAATGCAAAGTTTTAAATTATATTCTCTTTTAGGGAATTTTTCTCTTTTTTGTAGAAGCAGTTAAATACATAGAGTAGTATTTTGTGAATACGCACTAAAAAGTAAATTTATGATTTTTTGATCAATTAATAATTGATTTAAAAAAATTACGGATTAAACTTAAAATAAATATTTTATAATTTTATCATAAAAATGATGGGAAAATAATAGTAGAACACACTTTAATCATATTTTTACTAATGACGAATTTCATCTTTTTCAATACTATAATAAAAAAGCTTTTTCACAAAAATTTTTTAATATATCTGAACTTTTTTTTCTCAATAAAAGACTATTTCTTGAGAGTAAAATATTCTAATCATTTTATATTGAAAAAACAAAATTTTATTTTTGAATAAGAAAAAAAATCGTTTTAATCAAATTTTTCGTGTATTCTTATATTTTTAAATTTTTAGATTTTTCAAAAAATATTAGGTTAGTAATATAATTATCTATTTATGAAGTTTATGAACATAGTTATTTTAGTTTTTTGGTATTTTTTATAAAAAATTAAAAATATTTTTTCTCATTTAGTTAAAAAATTTTTTCGGTAAAACTATATCATAAAATTTTTTTTAATATTAACTAATGATATTTACCCCATTAGGACTAATAAATTTAAAATTAACAATTACCCATGTATATCGTTCATTAAACCTAAATATAGTTAGTAAAATCGACAAATTAAAATTTTTTTTTAAATAATATAAATTGACAGTTAAAATTTAAATTAATAATAATAAAAAGAGAAATATTTTACGATTAAAAAAAAATTATTATGTAAAATTAAATTTCAGATGTTTATCGATGATTTTATCATTCAAATAGTTATAAAAAATACAATTGAATTGATATTTTTTACTTTTTTAAAAATAAACTCTATGATTCTTTTCCTTCGTTTTTAATACTTAAAAATTTCTTACGATATCGTTTATGTAATTTAAAATATTTTACATTTTCTGCATTTTCAAACTAAAATGTTTTATTTCTATTAAATGTTCTTTTAATCAATAAATCCCTCTTCTGTCGTATTTTACGATCGAAAATTTTTAAAATCTTTTTTAATCAAAAAAAACATATTTTTAGAAATATTTTATAAAAAATTTTCAAAATGATGTTTTTTATTATAAAATAACCGATTTAATAATTAAAAATATACAGACAGAATATATTATGCCATGCAATTTTGGATTTTTATAATAAATGATCAATAAAAATAACATTATAAACTTAAATATAAATATATTTTGATTATTTTTAAATTTATCAACGATGGTTATTTTAATATATTAATTTTTCAATCATTTTAATTTCAAAATTTTATTGTAAAAGAATCAATTTTATAATATTTCTCACCGTGATTTTTTAAATTAGGCAAAAAAATATTTGCTCACAAATATAGTTTAACGATTTAAAGGTACAATTTAGTGACAATACCTATTTCTTAGTGTAAAATTAGATATAAAAAAAAGATCATTATCTCTATTATATTTAGTAAAATTATAAATTATAATATATCACATGAAAAAATTGACAATATTTTTTATCAATCTACTAGTAATTATATAATAACTAAACAATGTTATTTATAATACTAGGAAGAAAATTTTTTTTCTCACAATTAGTCTGAAAGATTAACAGTTTTTTTGGATAAGATAAGAATTTTCTATCTAATCCAAGAATCGTAAGAAATGTTTTATTACATTGTAGAATTTAACTCGAAAATAATCTATCAAAAATTTTTTATAAAACTATAATTTTGTAAAGTATGCAGATTAAAATTTTTGTTTGAAGGTTCTACTTTATCTTATTATAGTAATCTGTTAAACAAATAAATAAAATTTTTATGATGTTTATATTCAATAAGAAATTTTTCTAACCAATTATCCAATGATTACCTTTTTGATCCATGTTTTTAGCTTTATATCAAAAAATAACATAATTATATCTAATTTTTGACCCGTAATTTTTTTATTTTATTATCCAAAAAGATATTTTTTTATAATTTTGATTAAAATTGCAACATTTTATTTTTATTTTTAGTTTTTTTATTTTCTTAAAAATATGTAAATATGTATGATAATTATTTTAAATTTGAAATTCCTGTTAGATAAGTGAAAATCGCTAAATAATTTCGTAAATATATTGACAAAAATTAAAATTTTGTTAAAGATTAAAAATTTATTTTTTTGCAATTACGTAAATTTTTATATCTGAGATCCTTAATTTAAACTTTTAAATATTTATTTCGATTAAAAATCTGCAAAAAATTATAAAGACTTAATACAAGTGGCTTTAAAAAATTATTATTTTTAACTTTTTTAATGCACAAAATGATAACGAGTCTTATGTTTTAACTATTTTAAACTTTGATCATAGTGCATGATGTATAAAAGTTATTTTTAAGGTTAAGAAATTAAATTTTTTGACAAGATAAATTTTATTTTAAAGTATAGCAATAAAAAATATGTCAAAAATTTAAACTTTGTTTGTTTGATAAAAACTATTTATTATTGTGATAAAAATCTACTAAGATTGTTTAGATTCAGATAGAAATTATGCAAAATTTAATTATAATAAAAAAACATACGCAGGATTATGTAAATGGAAATGTTTTTTTTTTGCCGAAAAATATTATTGGAAGAATATTAACGGCTACTTATTCATTATAAAATTATAAGTTTACCAAAAATGAATAATTTTGTCTCTAAAATTGTTATAAATTAAAAAAAATCCGATCAAAAATTATTTGTGAGGAAGATACCAAAATTTATTGAAAATATTTTTTTGAAAAAATTAAAAAAATATCAAGGAAATGAAATAAATTTTAATTAACCCATAATAGTTATCCAACCATTTAGCATTAAATAACAAAATGCTAAAGGTTGGAAATAAGCTTCATTGCTTGAATTAAAAATAATAAAAAATTGGTGAATTATTTGAAAGATTTGAATTAAAATTTGTCTACGCATCTTTACATTGGGATATTAGGTAAGAAATTAGAAAACTTTTGATTCAGTTAGTACTAAACATAGAAAATATTTATCTTCTCTGAACTATAAGTATATTTTTTTAAAAACCATTTAATTTATTTAAAAAAATCAATGAATAGCCAACTTAAAATTTACATAGAGCTTGAAAAATTGAGAATAAGTAACACTTTATTGATATTGATCAAAAAAATAAATTAATGCTTAGAATTTATTATAACAATTAGGCTCCAATTAATCTTATTACTTCCTAAGAAACTAAAATCTAAATATTATAATTACTAGTAACAGTTCTTAACCACAACATTAGACTTGAGAACTATCAACTTAAATTATTCAAAAAAAAATCGGAATAAATTTTTTAGGTTTCAAAGCTAATATATGTTTTAAAAAAGTATTCGAAACAAAATTAATATTTTACATTTTTCTTGAAAGAATAATATATTTTTTGTTTTTTTTAATGAAACAGAAAATAGCATAAATTAAATTGAAAACTTCTATAAATAATCTATAAAATATAGAAATTAATCAAATAATTTGTTTTTACATTTTATATTGTGTATATATTTTTTATTTTCTGCAAGATATATTATGCTTATAAATATTTCTAAATCTTAATTACTCAATAAATATATGAGTGAAGATAAAGAAATAGATTTGGACCTTAATATTTTACTAATTAAAATAATTGCTGTTTTTTTATTTTGTTGACATAAAATGAAAATTTATTACGAAATATATTAAAATTATAAACAGTCAAAATAATCCCGCTAGTTAATTTATAAAATTCTTAAATATTTAAAAAAAATCATATTTAAAATAACTTGTTACATGATTTAAAATTAATAAATAAATTTTGTTTCCATTATTTTCATTGATATAAATCATTTAAAATTAACAAATAATATGCAAATTACTGGAAGAAAAAGCGAGAATAAATAAAATTTATGATTTAGATTCTCGAAAGCTGTAGTAGTAACACTCTCGATGTATATTTTTAAATTATTAAAGGATGTGTATTTTTTGTTTTTAATGAATGTCCGATAAAATAATAATAAAAACATTTTTTTAATTATATAAGGATTAAGATTTCGTTTATACGAATAAAAACAAATATAAATTTCATTTAAATTTTTTTTTAAATAATTTTGTTAATTTTTTCACTCATAAATCAAAATACAAACGTAAATGCGTGATAAAATTAACCACATCGGTCTAATAAAAATTTTTTTTCATTTATTAATAAAATCAATCAAAATTACCTGTGTTAATATTCAATTCTTGAATTTAATATTTCATTATATGTGTAAATTAAGCTGCATTCTTTCCCAGATATCAATAAATTAATCTCATGAAAAAATTGATTCTGCTTATTTTAAAATATTTTTATGTAGTAAATTATTCATTGATTTAATAAACTGGTAAAATTGATAAAATAGTAAAAAAATCTATCTTTTTATTAATATTTTTTTTCAAAAAATTTAAAATTTTAATCTAAGACTCTTTTACAATTGTCTATTAGAAAAAAAATTTCACAATTATAACTCACTTAAAACTAATTCAATAATTGTAGCAATAAAAAAAAATTTTATTTAAATTTTGTTTTTGTTTTTTTGATTTTCAGATATTATCTTTAATTGATATTACATAGTAATAAATGATTGAAAAATAAATTTATTAATTATTGAAAAACCTGATATATAAAAAAATGTTGTATATAAAAACCTTAAATAATACTTTGTTTTATCGTTTGTTTTTCTAAAAAAATATGTGAGAAAAAATTTTATAATTTTTAACAATGAACGAAGAAATTTTTATGTTAATTAATGTAGGAAAATTACGACTTAATTTTGTGAGTTTATAGCTACCCTAAATTTTAAACTAAACTTTATTGAATGATTAAAAAATTTTAAAATACTTCTTGATAATTTTTAAAAGATAAATACTAAAATTATTATTTTATCTTTTTATCTGTAATGTTCTATTTTATCAACTGATTCTACTCTGTAATCAAATGTTTCTTAGGATAAAATTATTCAATCAACAGTAAAATTATATTTTTTCATAATTAAATTCTTACCATAAGTAACTATATGACAAAATCTATCATTTGAAAGAATCGAATTAAGCTATGGATAAAATCAATCATTTATATTATTATGGTATCTAAAAACATTTTAAATTTTATTCATATCAGATTAAGTATTTTATACAAATAATATTTTTCCTAGTCTATATTAATTTATTTTTATAGATCTAGGCAAAGCATCGATTTATATTTTTTATATTAATAAATAAATATTATTTTTAATTTTATCGTTTTTTGTACGCAATTATAAAATAATTAAAAGGTTAATCAATTAGGTCTGATTAATATTTAGCTTACATGATATCTTTTTGTAAAATGTATTTTAATAATCTTTATAAATTTTTTCAAATTCTATTTGTGAAATATTAATAATTTAGATAACTTAGTTTCGTTTCTATGGATGTATGAAAAAATCTATTTATGATAATAAACCGATTATAACAAGCTAATGATAAAGATTTTTAGATATATTTATAAGAATTCAATATAATGTCTTTAGTTTCTATATATTTTTTAATGTTATTTATAAAAAGCTGTAATATATCAATCTACATTATATTTTTAACTTATGCTAATTAAGCATAAAAAGCTTTAAAAATATTCTTGTAAATGCAGAATGTTTACTTATTTTCAAGCATTGTGAAATTATTTAATGTTTGATAATTTTTCATTTTGTAGACTAGCATTTAAATACCCGATTTTGAAATTAGTTTTTTAGATTTATTTAGTTGCTGATTAATATCAATGAATTTTAAAATAATATGTTCGATTTTATTTTTTTCTTATTCTTAGAAATTGGCCTATTACAATATTTTATTCTCAGTTTATAATTACCGCCTTTTTCGATTTTTTAAAAAGGAAAATATTTCATGGTTTTTCAATAATTGTATCGAAGAAAATAAATATTTCGAACCAAATTATTTTATCATTAAAATGTAGAAACTTGAATAATAATATAATTATTCATTATAAAATAATATTTAGTGAATATTCTAGCAAAAATTCATTTAAATTTTATTTCTTGCATTCTTATGGAATGACATTATACGAAGTATGTGGATTATCAAAAATAGTGTACCGTATTATCAGACAATGTTATGTATCATGTTGATTGGCTAATTCATATAATTTTATTTTACATGAACAGAAGGTCAGCTTTGCTTATATTCATCATGTATACAAAATATCCTCCAGAAGATTGTCAATGTTATTATTTTAATACTGAAACTCGTGATAATATTAATTATCAGAAGTAAGTTTGAAAAGGTTAATTTTTTTTATTTTTACTTTTATTATAGTAAAATGATAAAAGAACAGAAAACAAAACTTGATATTTGTTGCTTTGAAGAATTACAAAAGGGACTTTTCAAGCAATCTAATTGGAATATTTGGAGTTCAAAGGTTTATTTTAATATATACAAGGCTAAATTAATTATTTGTGGCGATGGAGTGGTTGATCAAGGTGAGATATGTGATTGTGGGGGAGAAGATAAGATATAATATAATTAAAGGTATGTGTAAAATTAGTGATACTTCTTCTCTTTGTGACCCAGTTAAATGCGAACCGTATGAGAGTATTCAGTATGACAAATGGTTTGTTTCAAAATCGATCCTCATATTCTTGTATATTTTGGTTACATCAAATATACTTTTCTTCTGTGCAAATATTATTATATTTCTTAAAAAAAAGAAAAGAAAATTGTTTCTTTTTTATGGGAAATATAACGTGACTACTAAATTAATCAAAAGTTAAATTTTAATTTAATTAACAAAATCTTCATACTTAAAAATCATTTATGTTACAAATCTTAAAAGAGATGACAAAAATGGCTTTTGATAATTTTCGATTTTTTTGTAAATAATGTAAAAACGTTCGTAAAATATAATTAAAAAAACTATAAATGTAAACAGATATTAGAACTAAATTTTTGATAACTGAAAATTAATCCTCTAAAACTTTTATTTAAAATTAATATTAGTTAAAATTGCTTGTTTAGCTATTGAAAATTTCCATTACATAAAATTTTTAGTCTTTTCTTTAAATTTTACTTATTTAATGTATTTTTTTCCAAACAATGGTTTATTATTTTTTCATAAATTTTATTTAAAAATATTAGAAAAATTTTTAATAACGATAAGAATTTATTTTATTATTTTTTATTGTATAGTTTATTAACGTTTTTCAAATGTAGTCCTATACAGACATTCTCATTCAGATTACTTAACATTATATCAATCGTTTTATAATTTATAGAAAAAAAATATACTAATAAATTTATTACCTTTTATAAAAAATTCTAATTTTTTACATTTTTATGGAAAAGTTTAAAATGAGCACTTTGTGCAGCATTCTTGATAAATTATTGTCAAATTTTATCTAGTGTTATTGCATTTCGAAGTCAAAATACGATTTGAACGAACATCAATTATTTTTGATCGATGAATTTTTTATTATACATATCTCTCATTACAAGAATTAATAATCGACCATCAAAATTACATTGATAAAGAATTGACCATGAAATACAAATTTTATTATTCGTTGTGTTTCTATCGCTTTTTAGAAATATAATTTCTTCCACATTGACTACAGAATTAAAAAATAGGAATTTTATCAATGAAAGTCTTTCTATTTATTTTTACTATTGTTTTAAAAATAAGATATAGCTAATAGAGAACGTAAAATTAAATATATGGGTTTATTTTTAAATCTGTAATCAAAAATAAAAAGATATCGATATTTTTGTACTTCATATCGTTGAAATAATTTTTACGATATTACGGTTTGAAGAAATTTTCGTTTGATATTATTTTCTTCTTAAAAATTTGATTACTAAATACTCAGCAATGAGTAATAGTGAACTTAGACAAAATAGCACCTGATGAATGAAGGCTTTACTCTAAATATAAGGAAATTAATTTTTATGTTACTTTTGGATCTAGAATAAAAATATTGGAAGCATTCATTACCTAAATTATGCATTAATCACGATGGCAAGGCCAATTAATCTTTTATGAAATATTAGTATATTGATGAGCATTGCCAGTTATCTTTTAATTTTGATAATCGAGAAATACTAAACTAATATTTTTACAATATTTAAATTAAAAAAAGCTCATACAGATTTAGAAAAAATTTATTAATGTATAAAATTAAGTAGTGAAATAAATTTTTCAAATGAACACTAAGTGTTTCACGCAAAAGAATGCTCGATTTTCAATAAAATTCAATACCTTTTAATTAATCTTAATTGAATTGTCAAATAAATTTATTTAAAAAAATGAGAATCGATTGTAGTTTTTAAAAAATTGGAAAAGAATTCCTAATGTAATAAGTTTAATGATATTTCAAAAAATTTAATTGATTTTAAAAAAAAATAAAAATTTTTAGTAAGAGACGGATAATTGTATGCAAATAAAAATTATGTGTGATTATTATTATGTTTTACTTGTATAATTTTTTTTTACATCATCTTTACTCTAAGGTAATATTTTACTTAAATATTTATAATTATATTTGAGTTTTTTACATCTTATGCAGTGAAGGTGCTTAAAAGCATATTTCACTGAAGAGGAAAAAAATTTTAAAAGGTAGTTTTTATTTAAAAAACCGTTATTTTTAGAAATTATGAAAATTCTTGTACGTTTTTCTAGTTATTTTAAGAAAAAAAATTATATTAGGATTAACTTAAAACGAAAACATATATTTATGAACATTACTGTTCATATTTTACATCAATCGATGCGAAATATTAGTATTTTTCCATTAACTAATATCGAGTTACTTTTGAAAATATTTTTGAATTATTGTTCTAAACATAAGGTTAAAAAATCTCGTAAAACATCGAGTTTTTTTGAAATTTATGAGTTTAGAGTTAACTACGAAACTTTGCTATGAAATACATGATTCATTATGTCAAATAATTAGTAATTATTTAACTTGTAGACTCTCCTTCACCCAATAATACCACGGTCTTTATCAGCAAAATTTATTTTTTGGATAAAAATACGTTAAGTAAAACAAAATTTGGATGATATTTTATATTGAAATATGTTTATTTATGTTATAACTTTTCTCCCAAACTAACGATTACGATGATAAAAAATCTTCTCTCCCCAATTATTCATTACTGATGAAAAATTGAGGGATAAAAATTATTATTTGTATATTCCGAAAACCATTCAGTTATTAATTTGAAAATAAATTGTAAAATCTCAGAAATCTAAATTGAAGCACAAAATTCATGTCGATTTATAATAGAAAATTTCAGAGAAAATCATTAACTAGTAGTCTAAACTCTAATAAATTAATCAATAATTTAACATAATGGTTGAGTCTCTTAAGACCGAATCTTCATTAAAATATGTCGAATTTCATTTTCATGTAGTAATTTCTTTTTATCACGCAAAATATGTTTCATCAATAAGATTTCTTGGCGATGTATTATTGAAAAAGAACCAAATTAAATAGAGAGAATTATTTATCCAGACTACTATTAAAAATTTTATAAATAAATAGTTATCGATGTTAAAATAGCTAACAAAAAATTTAAATTAGTAAATTTTAAAAAATGTGATGAATCTTAAAGGTTATAAACAGTGATTCTAAAACTTAAAGACATACCTAAATGGTAAGAAATTTTGAAATTTGGAGATAAAGAAATTGGTTGTGGCTTCGTGGAAGAAACAATTAACGCGAAAGTTTAAGTATGAGAACATTATTTCAAAGACTTTTTAATGTTTTCACGATTTTCTTTCTCTTTAAATAATGGAAATTTTAGAAAGAAATGTGAAAAATAAGCATGCGAATTTATCGTTTTATCGATATTAATTTGGTTCTAAATTATTATTATCAAAATTTAATTACTCATTAGTAACTGTTTTAATTTTCAAAATATAATTTTAACGATTATACTTTTATAAATATGGGTTCATATTGTAGATATTTAAAATCAAATTCTCTTAAATGTTACATTATCCCTCTTTAAATGTTTGCTAAGTGAAGATAAAATTTCAGAGCTTTCAGTGCCCTAAAAAAATTGTAATTTAAAATGAATAATAAGAAAAAGTTTTGATTTTCGATTTTTATTTTGTTTTAAAAGAAATTTTTGATTTGATTTTGAGAAGGCACATGATAGTTTTTTTAGTAGCTAATTGTTGATTAATCAGTATCTTCATTTTTCAATAAAAAAGAGGCAAATACTAGCATAAAATTTAAAAATAAATTTGATATATATTATACATAAACTAAATTTAAGAGTGTAAAATTTTGTTATTTAGTAAAATTTTTAAATTTCCCTCAGTAAATGATATCGATTATTTTTATATAAATTTACTTTGCATGTTTTTGACACTAAAATCGCAAAAATAATGCAAAATAGTTTTTTATTTTGTTTAATAAATTTAAAAAAAAAATTAAATTTATGTATGCTAAAATACAATATCGTTAGAGTAAGCTCGAGTTCGTAGGTATCTCAATAAATCCTTGTGAATATTAATTGTTAATCTGATAGATTTTCTTAAGATTTTCCAAATTTAAACCTACAAAAATTAGCCGATAATTTAATACTGACTAACATTGATGAAATTCTTTTTAACTTAAATGGTTTTTAAATATTTTCAACTCTGTAACTCGAATCTCAAATGGCAACAGCAATTCGCTGAAGATTGAAACAAAAATACTGTATTTATTTCTAAACTCTGGTTTTAATCATTAAAAATCAAACTTATTTTCATTTATAATTTTGAATTCCTTTGCTTAAGTTCTACTAAAATTAAATATTCTTTAAATTAAATTTTAAATATGCTGCGTTTATTTAAAAGTTATAATCAACTACTACTCAAATAAAAAGCAGCATCTTGAAGATATTCAAGTGGTTTGAATTCAATTACCAAATATGGACTAAAAATAAAATTTTCTAAATGTAAACTTTGAATCTGAAAAGTGGATAGTTAAGGCTATTGTAGATCAATTCAAGATTGAGAATTTATTAAGGTTGCAATAAAAGAATGTTCGAATTAAAAGCACAAACTAATAAAAAAAGTGTATATCAAAATTGATTATGTGCAAACACACCAAAAACTTTTTATTCTTAATAGGTCTTCTCTGATAAAATAATAAAGTCTGAAAAAGGGGCGAAAATAGAATTAACCAAAATCTTTTAAATAGAATTTTTATCACTTAAAAAGTTCCGCTATCTGATTAATTGAAAACTCTAGTTCGAAAAAACAAAAATTTAATGAAAAGAGATTGGTTCTGATCAAGACTTCAAAGGGCTGCTTTTATCAATTCACATAGAGATCTTTAATTTTTTTTGGTAAAAAACAAGTTTTTTTTTGCCAAGCTAATTATATTAGTAGTGATAAAGAGAACTTTGGAACAAAAAACAATCAGGAAATTTCAAATAATTTTCCAAGTTAAAATTTTACAATTTTTCTTACAATGATCATCTGTTTTATGTACGTAATTTCAAAGAACCTCGAAGACGAACAGTTTGTTGGCTGCATTGATTTGATGAACATAAATATTATATTAAATATATTTCATAACAAAAATTTATAGCTTATTGATTATTAAAAACTGTCTATGTTAAATTGCTTCTATTTTAATTATGAAATATAACAACAGCAAACCAACGATTCATGTTTGTTTTTAGTAATAATCATTTTTCTATTAAAGACCTAAAGGTTTTCTAAAAAGATTCGATGTAAAGCAGTCTTACATGTTCTTGTAAATCTAATTAAATGATTTTAAAAATAAGCATATATCATCAGTCATTAAGAGATTTGCAAATTTTTCTATCTTCACTTTAGAATAAAAATGCTAAAATCATCTCTACTTGAATGCATAAAAAAGTTTTGGTTAAATATAAAGTTATATAATTGCTAGGAGATTTTATTAGCAATATCTCTCTAATGAAATTGGTTTGTGTCGAGTAAATTGTTTAGAGTGTATCATAGCCAAATGGAAAAACTCAATACTTTTGACTATAATAAATGCAATTTCTAACCTAACACGTATTGATCTAAAATTGTTGATATTACAGGACATTTACCCTTGACTTCATCAAAATAAAATACTATATTTTGCTTATTGATAATTTTCAAATGGTTTAAAATATATTCTGTCTCGGATCAGACTGCTATAACAACAGCAGTAGCCTTTTTCAAGCTTATTGTTTCAAGATTCGTGATTCCAAGAGCACTGAACTATGATCAAGAATCGGCTGTAATATAAACAATAAAATGACAAAGGTTATAAAATGGAATAAAAAATATAGAAATATCCTATACTACCCAATGTGTGATGAAAAAACTTGAACATTTAAATTGAAAAAAAATTTTATTTAATGTTAATTCTATTAACCATAAGAATGAAATGGAAAAAATAGCTCTAGAAAGCACTCTTTTACAATTCGATGTTTAATACATGCAAGTGCTCAATTTATATTAAATTAGAATTTTATGGACAAGAACTAAAATTTCCAAAATATTTAAAAATGAAATACACTCAAAAAATATTCGATGAAAAAATTTTCATAATTTTAACTTTAATTGGAGTTCCTTTGGAAAAAGTATAGAATCATAAATAAAATATGATAAATTTTAATTAAATAAAATTATTCGAGTATCATAATAAGGCAGTTTCTGAACTAGTATTCAATAAAGAAACACCGTTTTTATAAAATTTTCACATCCAAAAATTTCTCTCCTGATATTAGGGTTTAAATTTAAAAAAAAATATGCAAAGTATACTTTTTAAAATTTAAAAGTATAAATCGATATGGAAACACGATATTGGTAAACCAAAATTTGATAAATCCCACCAACATGCCAAATAGAATACCTTATCCTCATAATTTGGATGAATCAGCATTAAAACAGTATAAAGAATCACGAAACAATTATTCTATAAATTTGAGTACATTCTAGAGATTTCGAGAACCGGATATCTGTGAAGTAAAATAATTATTTAAGTTATCAATATCATCTATGCGATGATTTGTGGTATAATATTACACATTGTAGCTAAAATTAATTTTTAAAATCTTATCAAAGTGTTACAAATGATTGAGAATACAAATTATCAAGGAAATATATTTTGATTCTTAGTAGGCATTCAAAAAATTTTCCTTTTTATTCCTATGTAAAATAAAAATAGAAGTGAGCAGATATAAGAGAATTGAGTTTCACAATTCTGTAAGTGATTAACTGCCGGGCCAAGCTTTTCAAATTAGAAGACAATGATGGGAATAAATACAAAGCAAATAATTTATTTTAACATACTCAAAGTGATTCCACGTATCAATTTTAATAGCTTTAACTCAGTACAATTTTGTATTTCTATTATAGAGGTGTCCTTGATGGAAAAAAATTAATTTTTTCGTTTGTCGGATTTAGTTTGTTTTAAACACCTGATTAAATCTAATTACATTATTCAAATAAATTTTAAAAATTTAAAGGATATTGTGAATCATCTGCTTGAATTAATTGACTGCTTGACAAGGTGTTCAAGAAAAAATATTGGGAATTTACAATTATTACGAACCTTAATTTTTTTTAAAGAAAACGAATTTATGCGAATTATTTTTTTACTAAAGACTAAATTGTAAAAAAACTTTGACAAGTGTTATGCTATCTAGTGAAGCAGTGTTTGTAAGATTATATGATTGATGCGAGGCTCTTTATTGAATAATTTTGTTATATTTATTGCAATATATCTAAAAAGATGGTTATAAAAAAAAATTTTGCTCAATTATTCGATGGACCTTGATGCACTAAAAAATAGATTTTTAAATTAAACCTAGGCATGACTGAGTGCGTTTGGGATTAGTTGAAAAAATCTGCAGTATTGCGCACAATACTTTTAGGATAATTTTTACATTCTTATAAAAGGTGTCATTTGGCATGTATCGCTTGATATGAGGAAAAACTTTTTAAACTCATAAATTTATTCAAATAATTATTAACGTACCAATGATTTTTTTTGCATATGTTAAAATATTTTGAAAGGTTAAAGTATCATCAGGAAAATATATGTGACAATTCAAATTAAAGTCAAATTTTTTGGTTTTCAACCCCACAATCGATGAAAATGAATGATACAAAATTTCTTTAATAACGAAAATTTGTCTAATAACTTCATATTTTTATTTCATTAGAACTTAGACTCTTGGAAATTGATAATTTTAACATAATGAGGAATAAAACTGAAATGATATTGTCTTAATCCAAGGTTGATATTGTAGTTTCTAAAAAGAAATAAAAAAACTCATAACCCTGTTATTATGAAAGCAGTGTATTCTTCTTCGACTCCTTGACATCTAAAATGATAAAAGCATTGAGCAAACAAATAAATTAGTAAAATTTTAATCAACCGAATTAAAATGTAAAGGGATCTAAATGCAAAAATCTGAATATTATAAAGGGCACGATAATTGGTAATTAATTATTGTTGATCTATAAAAGGATACATAAACAATCGAGAAACAACTTTTTAATTAAAATTAATTGTTATCAAATAATATTATATTTCGTCCGTTTCAAACAAGAAATTCAGAGTATCGTCGATATGAATATCAAAGATCCAAACATATAATACAGTAGATATTTGATATACATAGGTTATTGCTATTAAATTATCACATAATAATTAACAAAATTTGGCATAAAAAACTGAGAAAAACTTTTATAGCAACCACAGACTTAAACTTGTTTCCGCTTATACTCAAATTAATTTATAGTTCTAGATATTATAAAATGATTATTTGTCAAATTTTTACACATCAAATCATTTAATTTCAACGTGTTAATTGACTGCGATTTAAAGATAAAAAACCTTTTTTTGGTCCATCTAAATCATAAATTTTTTTTAAATACGTCATTTAAGCCAATTGCAAAACTTATTTGATTTACAAAAATGGTCCTCAAATTGGTCAATTCAATTAACTAGCAATCAAAAAAATTATTCAAAAATATTCTATGTGTTACATAATGATACCAAATCAATTTTGCTTTTTGGTTGCTAAAAAACATTATAAAGATAATTGAAATGATAGACTTATAAAGATAAAAATATCTAGAGCTTCAGAAAATTAATATATAAACTAGAAAATAATCATTACTCTATTTCACAATTTTAATTTTTTTAGCAAATTACATTTCTTTTTTCTACTATGTTTTGGTTATAAAATAAATGGAAACTAAGTGTTTAAATTGTAATTAAAGAAAATTAACATCAACTACAAAAGGAATGCACATTCATAACCCTATATGTCTGAATCTTTCGATATGATGAATGAATTAAAATATTTTTTGACCTTGGACTTTTAAAGTAAATTAAAGATAACAGTTGAATAGAGAAGGACTCAATAATAAAAATTGGCATATAACATGGTACGATAGATGGCTTTTTGAGTTTAAAGTAAGAACATTTGAACTATTTGACATTATAGAAATTTTTAAAGGTACATTTCTAAAATATTTTGGAATGTTTCAAATTGTATGGCATATGTTAATGAAATTAATATTTTTTCTTTTCAGTTAAAAATTTTTGAAGAGATCGTAGTGTTTAGAAAAAAATACTCCTTTGAAAATAAAACTGAGATAATGAAAATTTTAATTTATTGAGGTTAACTGCTTGGGTAATTTGGTTGATGGTGACCGAGTCAAAACTTATCCAAATAAAATACATGCTATAATTTCATAAACTGCCATCATGACATTCCGAAATAAGCTCCCATATATGAATATATAATTTAATCAATTTTTGGTTGTGTACATTACATAAATTGATTTTTTTTTGTATTTTCTTCTTAAAGTGGATAAAAATTTTAATTTTTTCAATTTATGCCTGAATGCTCTTTATTTTCTAAGCTATTAAATCACAAAAAGTATTAAAATGTATATTGAGACTTAGAAAAAGTTTTTTTTATCATAGAATGCTTCAGATATTTCAGGGAGAGTTTTTAATCATAAAAATATAATATAAAGATTAACTTGTTGCATTTTATTCTACCAAATATTATGCAGATTAAAGGGATTATTCCGTTTTTTATAAAGAACTTTTCGTCTTAATGTTAAGTTCTAGAAAAAGTTAGAAATATTTATTATGTAGAAATTTTATAATCGAACAGATCGTTTTCCTTTGCTTCATTTTAATAAAATAGAAGATCCAAAAGGTCGATTGACTAAAAGAATATCAGAATTCGATAAATAATATAACTATATTTTTTAGACAAAATGCCAATAATCAGGAAGTTGAAGCTCTATCTCTGATAGCTAGCTGTCTTACTCTTTAAACTGACATATCTTTATCGAATGAAAAACACTTTTATACAGTAATATATTTCAAAGTAACTTCTTGATAAGAATATTTCGAAACTGTTAAAAATATGAAAATGATATTTAGAAAGTTAAATTTAATAAAATAATAATCATTAACAATTTATGTCATTCTGTCATAAGATGTTTGCGATTAGTTATGCACAAAAATTTAGACAATATTAAAGTGAATCCGAGCAAAGAAAGAATTTTGCTGTATGGGAACAAATAAATGCCATTCTGCAATCTAAGATAAATTTTTTTTCCAAATTAAACCGATGTTGTTGACTTGATTTGTAGATTTTATAATTGTCAAGCAAATAGACCAAAAAAATTACTTTTAAAAAACCGAATTTAATCCCGTTGGACATCTAAAAAGATTTCATAGTTTAAAGGTTGATTTTTTTGGCTTTAAATAATTGACCAAATATTGGAATAGATATAGCGTAAAATTTATAGACCATTTATCTAGATGGATAGAAAGAAAAGGAATTATTTGATCTTGTGCAAAAGCTGTAGCCAACTCTTTCTGCACGTTAATAAAAAAAAGGTGTGTATCGCCAGTAATCATCCTATCCAATGAAAGACCATAGTTTGAATATAAGTTATTCAAACGAATTTGTTGAATAGTTCGAACGAAATAGCTACTTTAAACAACCTTCCATCCCATATGAAATTGACAGATTGAAAGAACTTATCCTACATTTAAATATTTCCTCAGAATATGCACCAATAAAATGGCTTGAAATTTGTTTATTAGTTAAATAACGTGATTTATTTTTTATGTTTAGCAACCTCTTCTGCAACTGGATCGTCGGCGTTTAAATTAATGTCATGGCAAAAATTTCAAACGATTTTGACATAAGAACTTGTAACAAAGTATGAACATCAAAATTCAAATACGTATATTTTTTACTTAAAAAAAATCAATAAATTATAAGATTTTTTTTATTTAGATATAAATTTGGAAAATGTAAAGATGAAAGAAAAAGATAAAAGCATTTGTGGACTTTTATTTGAGAAGAGATTTACAATTGTTGATTATGTCCTGTTAAATAAAAAATAACAGGCCAAGCTTCTATAAATATTTAGAATCTCTCTTTAAAATTTTTTAACGAGCATTGTTAAAAATTTTGTTACAAAATATTTGTTAATTAAAAGATCAACTCAAAAGTTCCATCAAAATATTTTGTTTCTTTGTGCTGAGAACAATTAAGAGCTTTAACGGTCAATCCGAACACCATCTCTGCAAAGGTTAGAGAGAATTCATATCATTACAAAGATTTAAAAAAAAATATTACATACAAGTAAGGTAATGTTATCGGGTATCGCAGCATTTAGGATATATGATTATTAACTAAATGCAATTAGGTTTTTTTTCCGAATTAGATTTATATGATTAAATTGATTTAAATTTTGATAAATAATATTTTTTTCATTTTTTTTGAAATCTTTTAGATAAAAAGCTTAATAGTTAATTATCGGTTTATTTATTCACCCCTACAAATTTCAATTTTTTTATAAAAATTAGGATTTTTGACAGAGAAAAACAAAATTATTTAATTAAATTTTTTTGTTTTAAATAATATAACAAAAATGATGTGAAAAAGTTTATCTAAATTTGAACCTACCGACGTAGTTGATTCGGTAAAATATTTAATTTATTACGATACAGAGTATTTCATCAATATTATCCAGGTTAAAAAAATTAGAGATTACAATTAAAAACGAAAATTAATTAAAACATTTATTTATAATCAAAATTTAGCCTTTTAATATTTTAGACAATTTGTTCTAAAATTATCATAAGATTTATTGTAGTTGAACGTACCATCGTCTATTTTATCAATGATGCTTTTTAAACATATCTAACTATTATCATATGTCTAATTCTAATGAGTTTTAATAAATTAAATAAAATAACTTCAATAGTAGATTTAAATGTGATAAATAGGGAAGAAAAGATAATTTTTTACTTGGATTAATAAAAATTAATTGGTTTTTAGTTTTTAAAGAAAATTTTAAATGTCAATAATAAGCTAAAAATATCGAATTTTTTTTTATATCATTTTTATTTAAAAAAGAGAAAATTCATTATTTTGCATACACAACCAAACATTTTAATACAAAAAAATTTAAAAATGTAAATCAATTCATAGAATAAAAATAATTTAAATTATTAGCATGAAAAAGTGTTAGATAGTCATTTAAAGCAGCGTATCATGAAAATATAATATAATAATTCTTATTCATGTTTTCTAAATCCAAAATATCTTATTTTTTGCCTTTTTATATTAGGTAAAAATTCTCAAATATTTCTTTATTTTCATATGTTTACAATGTATCAGGTTTCTTGTTTAATCTTTTTCCTCTAAAACTATGCTTTGAATTAACTTAAAATTTTAGTTTTGAAATCGTTTTATTCTAGTTATTCATTAACATAACTTTAATTAATGAAGTGTCGTTCGGATATTTACTGCATGTTTAAAGATGTAACATGGAATTTTCTTTGACCTTTCGTCCTGGTGATCATTAATTTAGGAAGCTTATGTGTGCAAAAAACAATTCCCTATATTACGGATAAAAAAAATTCATTGTATCATCTAGCCTTGTTTTTTTAGTTAATTTAGTTAATATCTTTATAAATAAATATAAGTTAATAAAATTTTTCGTTTAGCATTATTCGGTTTTGAATAAAAAATTGTTTTTTAACATTATTATTCAGTAATTAAGTTTAAAAGTAATTTTTTTAAATATACATAAAATCTTTATGTAGATTTAAGTAATGACACGTGAATAATAATTAATTAATCTAATTCCGATCTCTAACGATTGTCCTTGAGATAATCATCTATTACACTCCTTCCCGGGTGGTTTGGTAAATCGATATAAACATTTCGATACCGTTCAGGTAGTTTAACTCCATATCTTCTTGGACGACCATTCCCTTCGTCATACATCTGCTTTTTTTGTACTTGTGGGCTCCATTCCGAAACAACATTGCTGTCTGATCTTCTGAATCTTGGATCCGTTTTAATCCTGTCTCTAGACACTCTTGCTACTTTGTTGTTCATATTTTTAATTAGAACAGTTTTTCCTTGAATATCTTCAATCTTCCATCCTTCTTCCCAAAAAGGAGAGATTTTGTCTTTTGTAGGAACATTCTTGTAAACGATTTGGTCTTTTATATGTGTTTTATTGTGTTTGTTGCATGAGTCGAAGTATGATTTTTGAATATAGGATGAGTATGTTGTTTTAGTTTCAATATCATCCCAGATTGAAGTTAGATTCGTATTAATTCCAATAAAATTGTCGGAATCATATACAAGTTGGCGGTCTCTTTTTATAAGAAAGTTGGCGGTTCTCTGCCAAATAGTGCCTTAAATGGCTGTATTTTCGTTGATGAATGGCGTGTTGTATTGTAACTGTAGGTCACTATAGGAAGAAGCTTTGGCCACTGAGTATTTGAACCGATCTTCCTTAATAAGTTTATAATGGATCGATTTTTTCTTTCACAAGCTCCATTCCCTTGTGGATGATAGCTGGTAGTTCTTGATTTTTCTATCCCAAATGATTGACACATACTTTTGAAAATAAAACTTTCGAAGTTACGGCCCTGATCTGAGTGGATTCGCTTTGGAGTTCCATATGCGCAAAATACTTTCATTAACTTAGACACAACTGTTTTAGACTCTTGATTTTTTAACGGTATAGCCACTAACCATTTTGTAAATAAATCTTGTATCATCAAAATGTATCTAAACTCTCCACAAGGGGGTAGTTCGAGGATGTCAATACCTAGCGTTTCCCAAGGCTTTCCACAACTAAAAGTTTCAAGAGGATATTTAATAAATATGCTGCTTGCCTCCTGGCACTTTACGCATTCGGAAAAATGCTTAGCAGCGTCCGTGTACATTCCAGGCCAGTAGCCAATATCTTTTAATTTGTCAATAGTTTTTCCTTAAGAGTGATGTCCTCCAAGAAGTCCGTCGTGCGAATATAGTAAAAATTTTTTTCTGATGTCTTTTGGAACAATGATAAAGTTCTTTACCGGATCCGAATACTTTGAAGTGTATTTCCTGTAAAGTATACCATTTTCAATCAGTAATTGGTGTTTGATTAACCAAAACCTGCCGATTTCTCCTGTCCGAGTTCTTTTCGGCTCCCATGAGTTATTTTTTGACATTTTTAATAATTTTTTTGATTATTGGATCGCTGTTTTGGTGTGTTTTGATCTCTTCTAGGTCAATTACTGGTTCAAGCTCTGTTAACATTGAAATTCTGGATAAGGCATCAGCATTAGAATTCAATACACCTTTTTTGTATTGAACATCGAAATCATATTCGAGTAATTTTATCAACCATCTTCCAATACGGCCATTTCTAGACTTATTATTCTGGAGCCATTTTAGGGGTTGGTGATCTGAATAAACGGTAAACTGCTTTCCGAGAAGATACTGTCTGAATTGTTTCAAAGCATTTACAATTGATAAGCATTCTAGTTCATTATTGCTGAAATTTTTTTCTGCGGCATTTAAAACCCGACTAGTATATGATATAACCTTTCCTTCTCGTTCCAATACAGCACCAATAGCGAAGTTTCTAGCATCTGTATGAACTTCAAACTTCTTTTTCACATCTGGATATGAAAGTACAGGTTCTGATATAAGAGCATTTTTTAAATCTTCGAAAGATATTTGACACTATTTTGTCCATTTGAATTCTGTTTTTGAGTTGGATAATTGATGTAATGGGTAGGCAATTTGCGAAAAATTATTTATAAATCTTCGATAGTACGATGCCACTCCGATGAAAGATTTAAGTTCTTTGATAAATTAAGGAATCGGGAAATTTTTGATTGTTTTAATCTTATTTTCATCAGTGAACATCCCTTTCGACGAAAAAACATGTCCTAGATAGCGTAATCGATCAACTCCTATTTGAGATTTCAGAGAATTGATAGTAAAACCAGCTTCAGAAAGGCGATAGAAAACTTCTTCTAAATGCTTTTTGTGCTCCTGATGTTTACTACTAAAAATAATGATATCGTCTAAGTAGACCAAAACATAAGAAAGATTGAAAAACAAATGGTTCATCAATTTTTGAAAAGTTCCAGGAGCTCTCGTAAGGCCAAATGGCATAGCGTTAAACTCAAATAAGCCGTATTCGTTTCCAAAACTAAATCCAGTTTTTTGCTTATCGTCTTCTGCCACAGGGACTTGCCAGTATCCGCATTTTAAATCAATAACACTAAATACGGATTTTCCTTGTAATCTATTTTGCCCGTCTGTAACTAATGGCAATGGGTACGATATTTTCGTTGTTATTTTATTAAGCGCTGTGTAATCAACACAGATTCGTAAGTCACCGTTCTTCTTAGGAACAACAACGATTGGTGCACTGAAGGAACTTTGGCTTGGTCGTATGATACCATTTTCAAGGAGAATATTTATTTGATTCTCAATATCTTTTTTGTAGTGAAGAGGTAGGGGTCTTGGTGGGATTTTGCAAAAGATATTTGGAATTGTCTCAATTCTATGACAGATGCCACTAATAACACGAGGTTTGGTGGAAAAAAGATTCTTGAATCACTTTAGAATAGATGTATAATAATTATCACATTTAGGGTATATAAATTCCACAACATTATACTGCGGTATATTAGAAACGTCCTCCAGCTCTTGATGTATATTGTTACATATGACTATATTTGCATTATTTACGTTATCTTTCTTTAAATGACTAAAATTAATTGTGACTTCAAATAATTTCATGAAATTCAGACCCAGAATAAAATCACATATCAAATTTTCCACAACAAAAAAATTGATTGGATATTTTTTAAGATTATATTTAACATTTAATTCTATTACTCCCTGGCACTTCATTTTTTCTCCTTGTGCACTCTTGAGAACTGATTCGCATCTAAGAATAGAAAAATTTGTAAATAATCGATTATAAGTTGTAAGAGAAATGAGTGAGGCTGTAGATCCGGTATCTAAAATGCCGCAACACTCATTTCCATTTGCAATAAAAGTAGCTACTAATAGATCATTACTTTTATTATTTAAGAAGGTATTAAGAATAAAATTACCTTTAGGCTTTTTTTCAGGATGTAGTTTCCAACACTCTTCTGCAACATGACCCAGTTTCTTGTAGAAAATGCATTTGGCACGTCCCCGAAAACTCGTTCCAATTCTTCTTGTGTTGGCCACAAAATTAACTTCGCTCGAGGAGGGATCCTCAATTTTACTTAGTTTAACTTCTAGCGCAGTCAGTTTCTCGATAATCGTTTCCAAAATATTATTTTGTTTTTGAGGCTCCATTATTGAGCAGGTTTGATGAGTATAAACTTGGCGAGCTGAAACTAGCTGATGGAACCGCTTCACGACCGTATCCAAAGTGTGAGGTTGGGATTAAGAGGCAATTTTTTCAGCTAACTCTGATTCGATTCCTCTAAGGAATTTATCGACGCAAAGAACTTCTTTTTCCAATGCAGATAAAAATTCGTAAGAGTAACTGATTAATTCGCGAACTTTATTGGCGAACTCGTTAACATCTTCTAGGGCACTCATTTTGAGAGAGCTAAGACGCGCCTTGGCAACCGAGGGGTTCATTGAAAAACGAGACGAGAACAACTCAAAAATTTTTTGTAATTTTTTAGGCTTATCTACTAAAGAGCAGTAAAATTCTAGTGCCTGTCCTTCAAAAAATACTGGAAAGGTCTTGATTTGTTGATCTTCACTCATGGCGCAAGCTTGCGTTGTAATAACAAACTTCGACTTCCAGATATTCCAATTCGTTTTCCCATCGAATGGCTTAATATTTGATAAAAAATTTTGATTTAAACCATTAGGCGCTACCAATGTAGATTTAAGTAATGACACGTGAATAATAATTAATTAATCTAATTCCGATCTCTAACGATTGTCCATGAGATAATCATCTATTACATTTATTTTAATATTTATTTTTATTTTTATTTTCAACTTAATTATGAAAGATATGATAATTTAAAACTTGGGTATTTATTGAGTTGATACATTTTTACTTTTATTAAAAAAGATTAGAATATTGTAGATTTTTAATATTAGTTGCATTTTAAATCAAATTTAGCGTTAAATTAACAATCATAAGAATAAATATATATTTAATGTGAATAATGTCAGAAAGCTTGACACAAAAATTCATCGACATATGAAAGTATTTGATTTCATACATTCATAAAAAGTTCACATGATTATTCGATAAATTATGCTGGTACATTAACTTATTTTCTATTAATCATTGCAAATTACATGCTGAAAAAAAAATTTTTCACAAAAAAATATTGCTATAGCTCTAAAATTTTTTTAAAAAGTAAAAAAATATTACCGATATTATATACTTGGAAATAAATTAGAATTATTGTTAAATAAATTAGATTTTTAATTTAATTGAATTATTCGTAAAAAGCTATTTATTAAGATATCAAATTAGTGCATTTCTTAAAGATTTGTGTGTCTTAATTTATCAGCGATAAAACCATACTTATAACCAAAAAGAACAATATATTTGCGATAATTTTTATTATATTTTATTCCTTTGTTGAAACATATTATTTAGTAAAGTCTGTAGTCCAAACATTAACACTTTAAATCAAAAATAAAAGAATTTCACGTATTACAAAGATTTTAAATTTTAGATATAACTACAAAGTTGTTAAAAAATTAAAAAATATTGTTCTAGAAAGTTTCATGATAAATATGTTTGATTTCTTTTCTAATTAAAGGACTAATAAATGATTTTTTGTAAAAATATAAGCGTTTGAAAAAATTTGAAAAAATGAATTTTTTTTCTTGGGGGTAATGTCAAAAAATTTCTTTCAAAGAGAGTTATATATATTATTCTTTGACTGCTAGGTCATTTTTTAATGGTAAGAGTTAAAGTCAGTTATGTGTAAATGCTTTTTAAAAATTATATTATCATAAAATATACTTGAAAAGTATAAAAAATTTTTTTTTTCTTATTGTAGCGGGCGTGGAAGCATAAGCGGTCGGAAGACGACAATTAAACATATTAATTATTTTAATTATTCTTTGATATATTATTATCGTCGTTGCTACAATTGGTGACCCCTGAAGTAAAATGAACGCCGAAATTAATACAGTTGCACTTAAATTACCCATTTTTTGGCGATCTCAACCTGATGTTTGGTTCGTCCAAGGGGAAGCACAATTCGTTCTAAGGAGAATTTCCGCCGACTTGACAAAATACTATCACGTCGTTGCATCACTAGAACAAGATACAGCTTCGCAACTCTTGGATATTATCGCAACCCACCAGTAAAAGAAAAATACGACTTCATAAAAGAAAGATTAATTAAGACATTCGGGTTAAGTCGCAGAGAACGCGCATGCAAACTCCTCGATTTAAATGGCTAGGGTGACAGAAAACCTTCGGCGTTATTGGCAGAGATGAGAGCTCTGTCAGCCGGGCATACATCATGTCCAATATTCAAAGAGTTATTCCTCCGCCAATAACCAACAGAAATTAGATTACAACTATCAAATTTTTCTTTTGATAATTTAGATAAACTTGGAGAGTACGCAGATTCCGTCTGGAACTCTAGACCGGCTACGATGGAACTAGATGCTATAAAAATTTATAAAAAAACGAACACTGAACGATCAAATAAGAATAATGACCTGTGGTGTTTATATCATAGGAAATTTCGGAATAACGCAACAAAATACCAACAACCTTGTAGTTATGTTGTGTCACAACCGAATACCAAGAAGATTACATCTTTTAAACAATGTACTTCTCCACAATCTTTGTTATTCCTTTACGACAGAAATTTAGGGTTTCGTAATCTTGTCGATACCGGAGCCGAGATCTCAGTTAATCCAGTAAAAAACAAAAGCAATTGTTCCTTATATACAACTCTTACAGCAGCTAATGGATCAAAGATCCAAACCTACGGGAAGAGACAGATTAAACTTAATTTCGGCAAAAAATTTATATGGTTTTTCACCCTGGCAGACGTCAAACAGACGATTATTGGGGCAGATTTTCTTTCCTCTAATAACTTAATAGTAGATATGAAAAACAGAAGATTGATAAACCCTCAAACTTGTTCAAGTATCAGCTGTGTAATTTTAAATGCGGATATTTCACCTTTACAAAATATAGTTGAGCCCAAAAACGTGTTTTCGGAACTTTTAGACAAATTTCCTATCATCACACATTTCGATTTCTCAAAAGAAGCATGCAAACATAATGTTCAACACCATTTATCTACGCATGGACCTCCTCGTTATGCACGAGCCAGACGATTAACCCCTGAGCAGTTAGCTATCGCGAAGTCAAAATTTAAAGAGATGGAAGACCTGGGCATAATACGTAGATAGAAAAGCCCATGGGGATCGCCATTGCATATGGTCCAGAAGAAACAAGGTGATTGGAGACCATGTGGGAATTACAGAAGTTTAAATGACGCAACGGTAAATGACCGTTATCCAACCCCACATATACAATACTTCACAAATAATCTGGTTGACTTAAAAGTGTTCTCAAAAATCGATCTGACCCGGGGCTACCATCAAATTTCTTTATCAAAAGAAGACATACCCAAAACTGCAATTATTACACCCTTTGGTTTATATGAATTTATTCGTATGCCTTTCGGACTGAAAAACGCAGCTCAAACTTTTCAAAGGTTAATGAATGAAGTAGGGCGAGATCTAGATTTTATCTTTATATATCTCGACGATATTTTAGTCTTTAGTAGAGATCTTAAATACAACATCTCACTCATCTTGAAAGTCTTTTCGAACGTTTGGACAAGTTTTTTTTAACAATTAACAAGAGTAAATGCCAATTTGGGTTAACCTCGATAAAATTTTTGAGATACGATATCTCCGAGGATGGAATTAAACCTTTAGCGGATAAAGTGGAGGTTATAAGAAACTTTCAAAAACCTGATACTGTCAAAAAACTACAAGAATTTAATGGGATGGTAAACCACAATAGGAGATTTATTCCAGCTGCAGCAAAAATCATGAAACCACTATTCGAAGCATTAAAAGGGAAGCCGAAATCGATCGTATGGTCTGAGCACATGAATTTGGCTTTCGAAAGCATCAAATCTAGTTTAGCAAACGCAACATTAATCGCATATCCTCATAATGATGCAAAACTTGCTTTAACCACGGATGCTTCAACAACAGCAATAGGACCAGTATTGGAACAATATTTAAATGATCATTGGCAACCACTTGGTTTTTATAGCCATCATTTAACTTCTTCCGAACAAAATTATAGCACCTATGATAGGGAACTGTGGACAGTTTACTTAGCAATTAGACACTTTCGTTATATGCTAGAAGGCAAAAATTTTACGGCCTTTACTGACCACCTTCCTCTTACCTCGGCTTTTTCGAAGAGAAATGAAGCATGGTCTGCCAGACAACAAAGGGACTTATCATCGATTTCTGAATATACGACATCTATCGAACATATTTCTGGAAAACAAAACACAGTGGCAGATTTTTTGTCGCGAATTAACCAAAGACAACTCAATGCACTTTGTTCGGGGATAGACTTCGACGAGTTAGCAAGAGATTAAGAACCTCCTGAAACCAGTTAAGTGGAGGATTCTCCCAACACACGTTTGAAATTTGTAAAAATTCCGCTGGAGAACAGTCAGAAACAGCTGTGGTTTGATGTCTCTTTAGGTAAACATCGTCCTTTGGTGCCAGTAAGTTGGAGAAGACGAATATTTAACCTAATCAAATCTGTCTCACCCTTCAATCAGATCAACCAAAACTATGATAAGTACGCGGTTTGTTTGGAAAGGAATGAATAAAGACATCATAAAATGGGTTCGTTGCTGTAACGAATACCAAAAATCGAAAATTTACAGACATCACAAAGCCATGTTCGACGATTTAGACTATCCTAAGAGATGCTTTTCACATAATCACATTGACTTAGTTGGACCATTGCCGCAATCAAAAGGATATAACTATATTTTGACAATGATTGATAGGTTCACAAGATGGCCGGAGGCCATTCCTATTAGTGATATTTCTGCTATAAGCTGTGCCCGAGCGCTTGTTACACATTGGATTTCAAGATTTGGCGTTCCAGATGAAATAACAACGGATAGAGGAGGACAATTTACGGCTGAAATATGGAGAAATTTTGCTAATTTACTTGGAATCCAACTCCACAAAACAAAACCCTACCACCCACAGGCAAATGGAATGGTAGAGCGTTTCCACCGCCAACTTAAATCCTCAATATACGCCAAACTCAAAACCGATAATCGGGTCGATGAGTTGCCGTGGATACTCTTGGGGATACGAATAACGCCCAAATGCGATTTGAAAGCTTCTTCGGCAGAGCTAGTTTACGGTTCGACCTTATCTATCCCTGGAGAATTCGTAATCAACGATCATTCAACAGATAATAGAAACGTAGTTCTTCGAAGATTACGCAATAATGTTGGTGCACTGGCTCCTACCCCAGCATCCCGCCATGGAAATTATGGTATAAACAAAAATAGCAACGACATATACAGGTCAGAATTTGTTAACGTTCGACAAGGCGCGAATAGAAGAGTTCTACAACCTCCATACTCAGGCCATACAAAGTTAGATCATATGGACCAAAGGTTTTTGAACTAGACCTGGGAAACATGATCGAGCGAGTAACTGTTGATAGAATCAAAGCTGCTCATATAGATGACCCAGCTGAGGAGGGTAGTGTAGCGGGCGTGGAATTATAAGCGGTCAAAAGACGACAATTTAACATATTAATTATATTAATTATTCTTTGATATATTATTATCGTCGTTGCTACACTTATAATAAAAATTGTTTCTTCTATACAAAAGAATGATTCACGCAATCTCACTTCAATATTTAATGAAATTAAGACTGCCATTATTTTGCAAAATTTTTGTTTCAAAATAACTAAATTGGTTGTAAAAAACTCTGAATCGAAGGATTATAATTTTTTTGGCTAAATTAAAAATTTTAATATTAATTAAAAAAATAAAAAAATGTGATGATCCTCCTCAAGAATCTTTATAACAAATAATAATGTATGTAGCTGTAATTAATAAATTCGTAGATAATGGAATTTTGAGCTTAATAATATTTGTCTAGTTGGCCGCTTAAAATTGATGACATCAAAAATATTGAAAAACTAGCATTAATGGATTTAGAAATTAAAACAGAATTACTAAAACTCCCATAATTGCTAACCAAACACTGTGAATAATGATTTTCTTGAGCAGAAGCTCAGTTTACAGGAAGAGAAATAACTTTAGATGAAATAAAATGTTTTTACGTTATATCTTCAGTCCATCAACAAACAGCTTGCCGCTTGATCGACTTTCTCGGCCTTCCACTTTCATATATTAAAAATGAGTTACTCATAAAACATATACTTGAATACTTTGGTTTAAGCAGACGAGACTGAGCTACAAGACTACTCAAAATAAACTCGTTCGGTGATTTAAAATTATCCTCAGTTTTAGCTAAAATGAGAGCATTGTTAGCTGGACATACATCCATGATATTTGAAGAAATGATTTTTCCATCAAATAAAAAGACATCAGGCTTCTATTTTTATAAGAAGACTTCTTATTCCTTAATAATCTAGGCAAACAAGAGAGTACCATTTCGCAATCTTAATCACAAACAATCAATGTTGATTCTATAGAGTGTGTTAAACTTCATAGGCTACAGTTTCGATTAAGAAACTAAATTTCTCAAAAACATGCTAACTAAAATTCAAAGTGGTTTTTGCACCATCATAAATTTTTCTAAAAGAAAAAAATAGATGCAACCCAGCTCATATATACATGATAAGCTCGAAACTGAAAATGTTTCTAATGATGCATTAAAAAATCTAAAAAAAAACCTATCTTTTTGTTGTTAAAAACATATTTACGAGATTCTAATTGTTACAGAAGCAGAAGTTAGTGTGATCACTACATTATGTAACTCGAGATTTAAAAACTGAAATTTTAAATACGAAAATACCACAAATAATTCAAAAATAAATACTTATGGAACACTCCATGTAAAGCATAAATTAGCCCAATGAACCATTAATTGAGTCTTTACACCCCGACGTAGTACGACCTCTCGCTCGACCTGATATTTTACGCTGCAATAAGTTGTTGATAGATTTAAACAAAAAGACATTTAAAGACAAAAACCGTATGAACCATCAATTACGGTTATGTTACAACCAATGTTTAGCATTTAGAATCTATCCCTAAAATATTCATAAATATTGTTGAATTTCTAATTTTAATATTTACCCAAGCCACAATTTATTTAAAAACTTCAACAATACTACCACACATTAAGTTTTAATAAATGGTCCTTCATTTATTCTAAAGTAACAACGTTTCTCTTGAAAACCCAGTGATGGCAAGAACCGAGTACAAAAACTGAAACAGTAAGGAATCATTTGGCGTTCGATGGGGCCTTTATTCTCTCTCCTACAATTAGTTTCAAAGTATCCAGTGGTTTAATATTCTGCTGTGAATATCCGAAAATTCACAATATAACAATACCATATCTTTACCCTCTTCCTCAGATGAATGACTTCTTTTATAATTTTTCTGAATCGAAAATATTTTTAAAATTAGATCTTGTAAGTGGCTTTCATCATATCTCAGTTGATTAAGATAATTTTCAAAAAACAACAATAATAACTCCCTTTAGAATATTCAAATATTCGAGTATATATATATGTTAAAAAATTCATAAAAACTTTTCAACGTTTTATGGTCTCTATCACACAAGATCTTTATTTGTTTGTTTACTTGAACGCCATTCTGCTTTTCAGTAAATTAAAGGAAAAACGCCTAGCCAAACGCAATATTTTATTCATCAGATTTCAAAAAAACGTCTAATAATTGAAAAGTCTTAATGAGAGCACATAAAAGAATAAATAAATGTAATAATAATTTGCGTCCACCTAGTTTCAAACCTCCGCCACTTAACGCAGTATCGAACACACCTCCCCCTTTCGTCTTCATGAATAAGTGATAAATGTGTATTACGCGCCTCAAAGATATTCATGTTTTCAATATTAAAACAACGTCCTTGTTTGAGTTTTTAACTCTGTATGTTACGTCGAAAAGTTTTTCAGAAACGTTATAAGGCCATAACCAATTGAAGCGGAATTTATTGGTTCGTTTAGGTTTGTAAATAAAGACATAATCCGTAACATTGTACGTTTTCCTTTGATTTTTTGTGGTATCTGGTTTTTTAGTTCTCAATTTTGCCCTCAGATTATTTTTGGCTATATTATGAGCATTGAAATTAGTTCTTTATTTTTAAGAACATATTCTGGTGCATTATTGGCTCTAAATGTCTATTTTTTACTTGAAGCATCGAAAATTAATGAAATTTTCTTTCGGAATAGAACATTACATGGCGAAACAGAGTCGATTGTTAAACGGAAATTCTATATGAAAACATAGGTGATGTAGTATCAAATTCCAACTTCTTTCATTTTTTAGGCATTTACTAAGCATATTAATTAGGATTCGATTAAACCTCTCGGCTAGTCAATCTGAAATAGGCCTGTAAGGTGTTGTTCGTTTTTTTTGTACACCCATATATTTGTATAGATCGTGAATCATCTTTAATTCAAAATTAGTGGCTTTTTCCGAATGTATTATTTCAGGGGTTCCATATCGACAAAATATTTCATCAACCAATATTCGTGCAAAGTTTTTGTTTCAATGTTATCGACTGCAAAAGCTTCTTTCTATTTGGAAAAATAATCTCCAATTTCATTAATATAGCAATTTCCTCTTTCTGTGACTGAAGGTGGTCCAAAACAGTCAATGCCAATTCTCTGGAATGGATGTGCTGAGAGATCGCTGGACATTTCTTCTTTATTATACTGATGAGGATTATTTCTACGCACGAATTCAATACAAGAATAACACCAGTTAATAATATCATCTTTCAACGGTATTCCAGTAAAATCTTTCTCTAGCTTTTGCCAGCGTTTTTTCATATCCGCAATGTCACCCTGCAAATCAAGGTTATGAAGTTGATTCACAATTATTTGGAATAATCGAGTAGGAACAATTATTTTAAGGTTGGAAACATCATCATATTTATATTTTTTAGAAAATATATCTTTATATATCAATAATTGACTTCTTAAGAGCCATAAACGTTAAACAAGTTCGCTTTTATCAACAGGACGACGGTCTGGATTGGTGTTTTTAGCAGTCCATTCTCGAATGATTTTAATGTCAGTGTCAAGTATTTGATCAGTCATTATTTACATGGTAGAGGCGAATTCATTTGATTCACCTGATTTTTCTAGCAAAATTACATTTGATTGAAAGTATTTTTTTTCTCAGGGAATCGGTATTTACATGTTTTTTTTCCTGTCTAAATTCCACTTCATGGTCATATGATGAAAGAATATCTATCCAATGTGGTACTTGACCTTCAGGTTTCTTGAAACTATACATCCACCTTAAACAGTTATGATAAGTTCGTATTAGGAATTTGAACATTGTAAATAAGGTCTGAAATGTTTAACTGCCCAAATAATTGCTAACATTTCCTTTTATGTGACCGAATAATTTTTCTCTGCCTTTGAAAGCACCCTATTGGCATCTAAAACATGTTCAACTCCATAGATATTTTGCGTACAAAACTGATCCCAGCGCTACTTAGCTAGCGTCCACCTCTTAAACAAATTTCAGGAAAAATTCGGAAAACTTTGGAGTTAACCAGAAGAAAGAATTCTTTTAAGCTCTAAAAATGGATTTTTACATTTCTATTCCCAACTCCATTCTGTAACATCGCAAAGTAAACCTAACAACTGTGTAATAACGTTAGATAAGTTTTTCAAAAATTTTCGATAATAGGAACAAAATCCAATAAATCTTTGAAGATCTTTTTTACATTTAGGTATTCGCCACTCAGTAATTGCCTTTATTTCTGCAGGATCGGCTGATACACCCCTAGATGATACTAAATGCCCTAAATAATTTAATTCTTTTGGAAAAACTGACATTTTTGAAATCTTAACTTAAATTTCGCACTTATCAAAGCATTAAAAACTTTCTTTGTGTAAATAATATGCTATATTTTACTTTTTCTAAAGACAAAAATTTCATCTAAAAAAACTAAAACAAAATTTCCATTGAATTCTGTAGCAATATTCATTAGGTTTTGAAATATTGCTGGTGCGTTACCTGACCAAGAAGGTAAAACTTTAAACTGATATAATCCATTTTCGCTCATTAAAGCGGTTTTTTCTCTATCTTGGAAAGTAAGCGGAACTAGGTAATATCCAGAAGCTAAGTCGAATGATCTAAAATATCTGGACCCTGATAAACCTTCGAGCGTTTCATCGAATTTTGAAGCTGGATAAGAATTTTTTAGAGTGACTTTTTAAGTTACCTTTAATCGATACACATATGCGTATTTTCGTTCTTTTTCTTTACTAAAGCAACATTCGATGCCCATGGACTACTACTGGCTTCTTTAACATTCATTTCTAATAATTTATTTACATCCTTGACAATTTTTTCGTTAAGATGAATGTGGATTCGTCTATTTACTTGCTCTATTGGCATTACATTTCCAATATCAATCTTATGTTGAATTAAATTTGTACATCAAAGATCATTATCATGGGATGAAATTATATCTTCAAACTCTTTAAGAAGGGCTAGAATATTACGTTTTATCGAAGGCTCCATGTTGATTAATTTGACATTTATACATTCTGGTAGTTGAGTATCATAAATATTTCAAAGATAGTTGCAACTAATTTGAACATTCGAGTAAATCAAAAAACATTCATCGTAGAGGGTCAATGTTTTGTTATCAGAGTCTAGAATACATTTGTTCTTTAATAAAAATTCAGCTCCAATAATACATGGAAAAGAAAGATTTTGTGCGACAAAAAATATTTTTTCAAGTTTGAACGTTCCAAAATTAATGACTATGGGAATTTTTCCCAAAATATTTCGCTTTTGACGGTTAGCTGCCATTAAATATTCGGTCGCTAGAATAAGCCTGCTTCTCAGACTATATGGCAAAGATGTAATATCTATTACAAAGAAGGCAGCACCAGAATCAATTAAAAATTTGAATTCAGTATCAAAAAGATTTCGGGATGTTGAACGTATATTAACTTTATTAAACAATGAGTAAAAACGGGAATAATAAGAGCTATAATATCAAGCTATGTATCCAAATCGACCACATTCAAAGCATTTACTACTTTTATTATTTTCTTTGAATCCTGAGGCTGATACTATATTTGACTGATGATGGATAGCTTTTCAACTTTTTCTTCTATTATTTTGTCAATATTTATATTTGAAAACTGATTTCTAATTAATTTGATGTCTTCAATTTAAATGACTGTATCTTCTAATTTAATTTCTCAAACAGAAGCATCGCTATACATTTGATCCTTTATTGATTCCAATTTTGACGCAGATTTTAGGTTCTCCTCGAATGTTTTGGGCGGATTAACGAGAAGATGCTGTTTAATTTTTTCGTCTAAAATTTTATGAATAAATTAAAAAAATTTCTAGTGAATTTATAAATTATTCAGATATTTTAGGGTAAGCCATGATCCATAGTCTCTGAACTGATGACAAAAATTCTAAAAGATTCTACCCAGATACTTTTTTGAGTATGAAAAGTTGTCATTGGGCTCCAAAGTCTGTTGAAACCTTTCCTAATCTTCAAAAACTTTCAGTTTGAAAAGTTTGATATTTTTTATCCTCAGAATTTCCCAAAAACTTTACTGATTCGTAGATTTCTTCATCATATTGGAGAAGAACTTCATTAATCCATAATTCTTCTGGGATTTTTATCTTTATAGCAGCCAACTCAAACTTTTCAAACCAGACTTCAAAGTTCGAACATTTGGTACGAAAAGGTCATTTTATCGAGTTTTAAAGATTTCTGTCAACTGTGCCAATTGAAACGTCTTGAGGAGAACACATTAATAGTATAAATAAGTATAAAAATAATAATAACTACCGTCTGCCTAGTTCCCAACCTATACCTCCTAACCTAGTATCGTAACACTAATAAAAATTTTTTTCTATTTTTCTATTCGGAACTAAGACAAGAATGCAAGATGAATGGTTTCTTCGCTCTACCTTTCTAAGGATCCAATCAGAACCTTAAGTTATTTGTGTGTGGATTTTAGCCTTATAGAAAAGCGATTCCTCCATATCTACAATTCTTCTTGTCAAATATGTTAAAGAATTGACACATATCTTGCATTAAATTAATAAGAAAAAAACCTCAGATAGTAATATTAGTCAATGATATTCTTTTGAGATATTTCAAATTATATGAATCCAATTTAACCCATATCTCAAGTCATTAACAGTGAATTAGGCGTTTACCATTAGAAGAGTGTCTTTTATTTAAACCATTTTTTATTAGATTAATGATCTTTTTTAACATTCAGTGCAGGACCGCATAAAAAGTAACTTATAAAATTAATAACCCTTTTAGAACTAATATTTAAATTTCAAATTCATGAAATTCCATAACGCCAAAAAATATAATCTACAAATCAGACGAAATATGATCCTCAATCGCGTAATTTTTACATGTTTGAAATATAGTTTTGGGAAATATTAATAATAAATATTTAGTTCTGAATTTCGATAATTAATTTATGAGTATGCCGAAAATGCTCAAAAATGTGATTTTTATCGATTTTTATATTGTATTAAAAATGAAATATGAGAATCTTTTAATCTAAAAAATACAAGCATACTTGTTATTTGCTTTGATATCGATGAAAGTAGAAGAATTGATTGTATAAAATAATTCTTACATCTACATGATTAAAAATGCACGTCTTGGCATTCTAGTTAAAATTATAATATTTTAGATAATTTCTACGAAATATTCGTATCAAAGGCAGGAATGTGTAATTTAATGAGTATTTTAAACGAAGAAGCATTTTAAAAGTTTGTTTTTCTATTGTTATGAATGAAACTTCGTTTGTGCCTATATCTAGAAACATTACTTTTTATTTTAAAAGAATCCAATGTAATGGGGAAATTCCCTTTAATTTTAAAGAAAACTCACTAGTTATTTAAACGGCTTCTCCATCTAAGAAACTAGAACGGATTTCTGTCTACATTAGTAAAACTTAGTATCGTTCAAGTTTTCAGATACCATGATGAAATTAAAAAAGCTTAGAAGCTTTTTTATTTTATATTTTTTAGATATTGGATACAATTAGTGCTCTGTTATAATAAATATTTCTTATTTTCAAAATTTAAATAATCCTTAAACGTATTTTATAGATTTATTTGGATCATCTGATAACCCTAAGTCTCGTTTCTAAAATTTATCGAACTTATGATAACATTTTTGCCATCACTTTACATTAAATAATGAGAGCAGGCAAAAAATTATGAGTGTATTTATAAAGTTTCATCTATGTTACACCGTGAAATGGAATATTTTTTATAAGGCAACAATTAAATCCATTTTGAAAAAAATAATTCCGTTAAAAAATAAAATTCATTTTTTAAATACTCAAGTATTTGTTAATGTCGTCATCTTTTGAATCGTAGAAATGTGTGACAAGCACTTTTCAAGTAAGCTTGACGATTTTTATTTGATACAATTGAATGAATTTTGTTTTGGTTTTTCTGCCAAATAATTTATTTTTGGAAAGATTATAATTTTTTTAAATTACAATTAACCTTTTTATATAATTATGAATAATTATTGTTCTTATGCTGCATCGTTTGTCGATTCATTTTGATCACAAAGTTAAAAAAACTGTAGGAATTCACTATAAATAAAAAAATTTTAAGGTTATATATTCAAAGTTAACTGGTTTAAATAATGTTTATGATAGATTTTTCTTCATATTATAAGACACAATTTTTTAGCATTGATTGATTAAAAAATCTTATTATAATAGTTTTATGTGAAAATAAGAGAGTTAAAATCTATCCAAAATTTTTTTGACCTTTACTTGACTCCATTGTCATAATAAAAGCTGATTACAAATTTTTTTTAAAGTGATTATTAAGGTTGTATCTTGGCACATTAAAATTATCTTTTCCCATTGTTAGTAACAGAGAGTTGGTCCTAATCCTACTGAGAATTCGAAAGACTTTCGGTCCTCAAAACTCTTTCTTTCAATTTAATCTTATAGTGCCTAACAAGTATTGGCGCATCAAATGTTAGCCTTTACCATTCCTGCTTTATTCTACATATATTAAAAATAAAACAAACAATGAAATTTTATAATTACTTAAAGAAACCGAAATATAACCCTTACATACAGCCAATTTGATTTCTAAACACAATCGCTCCTTAAATACGAGAACGCATTTTTCAAACTCTCTATTCCTTCAACCATGCTTTGTCAAAAATAGATAAAATTAAAAACAACATTTCAAGATAAATATTTTTTTTTGTATAAATCCTCAATCGTTTTATCGTTATCATAGCTGTAAAAAATAATGGTACTTAGATCACTTTACAGAAGTCGGTAAAAAATTATTGGTTAGACCTGATATAACTTATGAATTTATCGGTATTATATTTTCCTGAAAAAAATTTTTTCTGTAGTCTTGATAGCAATATTCAAAATAATTCCTCTTCATCTTCATTCAGTATTGGTCTGCTAAAATTCTCTGCAATAACAATCCAAGAAATAAATACTCCATGCGAGCTTTGATTTAATCGAAATCTGTGTGATTGTGGATCAACCGATAATATCTATAGCTTAGGTATATTAAACAATATCTTTCCCAAGTAAGATTGGCGAATTGCCACAGACTAGGAGTTAAGAATTAATCAATTTTTGAAAGAATCATCAAACAGACAAACTTATCACATCTAATTGGTGGTTTCCAAAAAGATTGATTTGAATGTATTTTGTTATATTTAATTCCTGTTTTTTGTTATATTTTCATTTAAATTTAACTCGGAAAAGGTCTAGAATTTGTTAAGATTACCAATTCTACTCTTTTGACAAAGTTTCTTTAACATGAGCGGAAAAAAAATTCACCGAATAAGCTTTAAAGTTGCTTACAAATATATTAACAATGGAAAAATCTTAATGCTGTAAACTTCTAAACTTATATCATCTTACAAAAACGACGCCAAATCAGTATCGAATGAACTTCTAGTATTTCCATGCTTCTCAGAGAAAAATATCACCTCAAAAAAATCTATGAATGAAAAGATATTAATAATAAAATCACTATTGTGTGATTTTTTCCATTAATACTCGCTAAGAATATAGTGTTAGGTCAAAGGGTTTGACAGATTAAATAAAACTAAACTCAGTCATTGAGGGAAGAGTTATATCTTCTCAATATCAAAAAGATTAATGTCAAAAAGAGGCTTTTTCGACGCTTCTTCATGTTGGTGAAAGATTAGGGTTATTTTTAATCAACATAAAAACCTCCTAAAATCAAAATCAGCCTTATACTCTAGAATAGAGCTGAATTCAACTAATAAAATCTACATCCCTTTCAATATCGTATACACAAGAAACTTTTTAGAGAATAGTGTGGAACAGAATCCTTGTTTATTATGGAAAATGCAAATAAGAGTCGTTGTATCAAATCATAAGACAAAGGAAAGTGATAGGCATCCTCTGTTGGCACCAAATACTTTTTTGAATGAAATAATTAAAGATTCATGCATCATATACACTGTTTTTATAAAATAAGCAAGAAAATTTTAAAAAAATGTCAGAATGTTAAGAGTGTTAAATAAAAAATAAATATTACATTTAAACAAGAGAAAAAGGGATTTGTTTGAATGATCATCTTTTATAAATGCTGGTGACCTATCACAGATTAGCTCAGCAATTCTATAATGAGAATCCACCATGATAAAATACACTAAAGAAACAGCAAAACCATTCTTTAAAAATACCATTACTTGCCATTCAATGTCCAAACAAATTAATATCCAACATAAAAATCCACTTGTATAAAGGTATTCTAACAATTTTGAAATATTAATTGGATTAAAAAGCATCTTAACGCTACTAGTCACTCAGCATAAACTGTTTATTTTGACATTAAAAGACCAATTAAGGAGCTAGAACCAATATCTACCAACAACTATCCTAAAATTGAGATACGTACTTATCGCACGTACTCTCCCATTTGAGCCAGTAATAACTTACCTACGCAAGATTATAAATGTAAAATCAATATCGAGGTCAACTTTTTTAATCTACAGATTAAGACAAAAATTTAATACAGAATCTAACGTAGAATCTTAATCTTACAAAAAATTTCGAACAAGAACAAAAATTTTATCAAAAATAGTTTATCAAAAATAAAATAACATTTAAAACCAATTCAAGCAAAAAAATTTAAATAAATTATCTTAACCAAAAATCTTAACTAGAAGTAAAATTATTAATAATATAAAAATCTTTGCAAGAAAAAACTCAAAATATAGATGGTGGATTTTTTGCATAAAATTTTATATTCATAAATTGAGAGGATTTTAGATCTTGTAAAAATTTAAGTTTTTCATCACACTCATCTAATTCTTTGGGTTACTATAAATTATTAAATATTATAACTCATTTTCTACCCAGAAGCGATATTTATGAGTTCACATACTATGTTTCAAAAATTTTTTTTTAAGTGGAGTTTAATGGTATTAAAACTTTTACTGTTTGTAAAAAATTTATTTTATCTTATAATTTTACACACATAACTGATAATTTTCCATGATATTTTTATCCATGTTTATTTTATCCTTGTTTTAGTTGAAGTTTTTACACGTAATTTTCTATTATACGTATGATAATCAAATTATAAAAGTGAGAAAATATTTAAAATTTCAATAATTTATACCGCACTTTATATAAAAAATTTTGAACTATTATAATTTAATTAATAATTTAGGCCATTTCAAATATTACAATTTACAACAAGGTTAACATCGGATGAAGAAATTTGGTACCTGTTATTTTATAGAAGACTTAATGTCTTCCAATTTAAAAAATTTTTAAATGTTTTTGAAAATCACAAAATTTTTAATGACGGCTTGAACACACCTCAAGAATCGAAAAATTTTCTCGAAAAAGAAAAAAAAATTAGGAAAAAAATCATTTTTTTGCTCATTTAAAAAATTAGATTAAATATGAACTCAACACTTTACTGATTCAGTTTGCGAAATTGTGTGTTGAAATGAAATTATTAAATTTTTGAGGTGAAAATTCATCATCACGATAAGCTATTGTATTATCAGTGTCATCTATTTAACAAAACCTTGCAACACAGAAATAACACAATTCCTAAATATCTTTTAAGAATAATAAACAAGAATTTAAATTAAGAGTTTCGACTGCGCTCGATTACTTTATAAAGCAAGTAATCTAACATTTATTCGACCTAAACATTCACAAAAAATATAATCAAGGAACTCCTCAGCCCAAATATGTTTAAGCAAAGAATAAAAATTCATTTATGTAATAACTCAATGAATTCTTAATTACAACAGTCAAGTTCAAAAATAACCTCTATATGTTAAACAATATTCATCGTCATCCAAAATTAACAATTCAAAAGACAAAGATCTTAGCTTTTGTTACAAAATACACAAAAATTCGTAAAGTGATCCAAAATATCGTTACATTATCAGTTTTTTAAGTTTTTTGATATTAATCTGGAATTAATTTATGAATGATACAAAATTTAAAAGATCTGACATAAAATATAAAACAGAATTTTTGAAAATACTTTTTTCAATTACTATAAATTTTTTAATAATTTAAAGCAATATCGAAATGAAATTATAAAAGATCTCATGTAGGTTAAGGAGTTGATGTTAAATAAAAATAATTGGATTAGCAAGTGATTGATATTAAAGAATATCCATTATATCAAGGTAATAAATTGGAAGAAATATTTAACAAGTTAAGCATGCGCTATCAAAATTTTTCAGCTGTCACAAAATATCGGCTTTAATTTCAACATCGTTTGGATTTAAGCATTTTTTTTATTTTCGAACAAAAAATTTACGTCTCAATCTTACAAGGACTGAGGATTAAACAACCTTTAGTATTTATTTGATTTTGAAGTTTAGAATATCTTTTAAGATAACGAATGTTGATTTTTTATCGTTAATCTACGTACTAAGTAAAAGATCAATTAATTTAGTTTAATGATTAAGTCGAAAGTACACGAACTAAAAAATTTGAAAATTTCAATTAATTTGAGTAAACAAATGGTGCGAAAATTATTAAAAAGACGAAGAGTTTCAGACTTCTTAAAAGTGTAGTTTAAGATAAAAATATTTGTTTGATCGATGTTAAAATTGCTAAAAAAATACCGATGTTAGCAAGCCAATCTCTCTGGATTCAAAGAGAGTAAATGTCAAAAAATAAATCATAATACATTATGCATATATCTTAAAGATTTTTTAATTATGTTTATTTAAAAATGCCAATATGATCCCTTTGCGAAAAACGATATTATAAGGATATTAAAAGGGTAAAAACTTTTTTTAGTTATAAATCAAAAATATTTGAATCATCAAATCCTACAAGGTGATCATTGATCAGAATTATAACATTTTCTTTTCACCAAGATTTTTTTAATAATTTAACTTTTATTTGGAATCTATTTGAGAGCAACGATTTTTCAAAATTTTATAAATTTGTTATCAATTGAGTTGGAGTTAGATAATCTTATTTAAGAGAATTCAAAAATTACAAGACAAAACGATTATAAATATTTGAGAAAAAATGTAAATATTGAATCAATCATAATTTTAAAGATTCACAAAACAAAAGACGAAAATAATTTTTTTTTGAAAAATCCATCACAGAAAGAGGGAAGAGTTTTTTTTTTTAAATGAAATGCCATTTATTCAATTGGTAATAATATAGAGAGAAATAGTCGGCATTCCTGATCTAAATTTTGGTCAGGGCTATAGTATCTTCTTGTATCAATAAAATTCTACTAAAAAACCAACTGATATTTGATTAAATAAAGATTTTGAAAAATAAAAGTATAAATTCACATAAATGGATATGGAATGCGACATTACATTTATTCGATGAATCATGCGATCTTGCATTCGATTTAAAGTCTTTTCCATTTCAGTGGGAATTTATAAATAACTTATTTAAAAAAATTCTTTTCCAGAAAACTTGATAGGGTTATCAATGAACACAAATGATGATTTTAGTTATTAGATAAATGCAAACAAGCCGAAATTCTTATGAACTTCAGCAAAACTGTCTTGTTATGAATAAAAAGGTATTGACTGTTTATAAAGTTTACAAATAGTTAATTACAATGCATACTTTGTTTTTTTTTAAGTTTTTTTATTACAAATCAACGATCCAAGTAACGTAAAAACTCAAACACATTATTATAAATTTTATCCAAAAGTTTTTAGATATACAATTATTCTTATAAATAAATTTTTTTTATTAATGACAGATAAGATAAAACGTTGTTTAGATTGCTTACTCTGGTGACGGTAAAAAAAAACAAGTCAAATATTGCCAAAAGATCACTCAATCTTTTTTCATCGTAATTTCAATTTGGAAAAATTTGGACCAAAATAATCATTCCAAGTCAAATATTTATATAAAATTAGAAAATATTGTTCCAATGGAAAATCATTGAAATTAAACTTTTTAAAGATCGAAGTAAAATTTACCGAGATAAAAAATCATTTATTACATGAGAAAAAATTTTCTTTGATTAACATCGACTTATAATTTTAAAAACCTAACCGAGAGTTTTAAATAACTTTAATAGTCTTTTGCTAATTTTTATTATGAAAATACTGTTTTGTCTTGTACTGAGATAGAAATAAATCAAATATTAAAAATAATGTTTTATAATCCTAGATATGTCAACAAAATAGTTGTATTAAATGTTAAAGTACGGTAATGATGTTGAATTTGCGGCCGGTTATTCGGTAAAAATTCACATTGATAAGACAAAAAATATTTTTTGATGCTTAAATTTGTTGTGATAGATACATTTGCAAAATTAGAATAAGTATTTTTATTTGAATCTTAAAAATACGAAAAAAAATTAAAGTTGAGGTTTATTCTCTTAATAGAGAATCCCAAAAAATAAGATATCAGATAATGTGCATTACTGTGCTCAAAAATGTTATTACAATAATTAAACTTAAAACAATCAGAAATATCCCCTATACTTTTGCTTATTCTTGGAATAATGAATATGCAGTACAACTAATACAATATAAGAGTTGAAAGAGAGATAAGAGAGACTCGAAAATATGAAATTGATAGCAAAATTAAGATTACCAATTTAAAATTATAACAAGAAGAATTTTTAAGTTATGCACAGTCATTTTAGAGAAAAATTAAAAAAAAGAACATTCGAGTAACTATTGTCTATCAAGATTCAAGTATTTTCGCTTACAAATTAAAAGGATAGACAAAGCAGGTGCCTAAATTATACCCAATGTTAGCTAAAATTTCAAAAGGAATATCGAGTCTGTTTGTAAAACACATTATCGCGATTGTACAAAGAACAAGAGATGATTAAAACGTCAGCTATATCTTGTATAAAAGAGAAGCAAGGAATATTTGTACTAAAAGAAATTCGACAACTTTAAAAAAGTAAAAGTGGCGATATTAATTACCAAGTTATAGATAATAAAAACACTTTAACATTAAAAATAACAAAAGTTATCGTAGAAAAAGAATTCAAGTATAAATACCAATATTATATTATTAAGTTGACAAAAAATGAAAAAAATTATCGAAAAAATATTTATCAAAATGTAGAAGGAAAAGTTTTTTTTATGAATGAACATTTTAATATCTTAACACAAAAACAAGCAGTCAGTTGAAAATCACTTTTTACCATTACATATTGTTGGATCACGCTTTAGAGGCATTATAAAAAATAATCTAATTAATCTACGATAGTTTCCGACTATTTATTAATCAACCGCCATCACTTACTCCCTCGAAGATTCAAGAGCTGAGATCTTCTCCTCGTCAATTTCTCTTTTTCTGAATTTTTTGATCTGATTGACAAGTAGCAATCTGGGTTTTTTGTCTAAAAGAATGGAATACTTGCATTGGACATCTCCAAAATGATATAGGGTCCCTTCCATCTAGGTACTAACTAACCTTTTTATACTGGGTCAAAAACAAGGACTAAATCCTCCTTCTCGAAATTCCTTTCGTGTGCAGATTTATCATAATAAAGCTTAGTTCGTTTTAAAAATTAGAATTTAACGTTCTTTTGGCAAGCTTACTCGCAATTTTAATTTTATTCATTGTATTATAAACATGATCATGACAGCTTTGAGGTGTTATCTTAGCTAATTTCATATCTGATGGAAACACAAACTCGTGACCAAATATAATAAAATAGGGGGACAATCCTGTTGTCTTATGAGTTGTTGCCCTATAAATCATCATAAGTTTAGGAAGTAGTAAATCCCAGTCACTTGTCAGCTTTATCGATTTACTCAGCATATCCACAATGGTTCTATTAAATCGTTCAACCACTCCATCAGACTGCGGGTGATAAGGCGTCGTTCGGGTCTTCTTAATATTCAGTGCAAGACAAATATCCTTAATCAGTCTTGAGTCAAAATTTGTTCCCTGATCGGAATGAAAGAGTCAGGATAGCCAAAACGTGAGAAAAATTGGTCGATTAAGGTGTTAGCAATAGTTTGGCTGTCAATTGTCTTTAGTGAGTATGCTTCTGTCCATTTAGAAAAATAGTCTCCGACCACCAATTTATATAGATTTCAATTCTTGGTTGTAGGTAATGGCCCTAAAATATTCATTGCCACTCTCTGAAAGGGGTAATTAGATGGCCAACTTGAGAGGGGAGCAATAGGTTTTCGGCAAAGAATATTTCTTTACTGAAAGACTACCCAAGACATGCACCAAGCTTTGACGTCTAACGCATTTTATATCAATAAAATCGTTTCACGATTTTGTTAAAAGTTTTTTCAAATGATAAATGTCCACCCTCCGATTATGAATAGTGATAAATTTTTAAGATATCTTGATGTTAATTTCTCGGTAAATTACTCTAAGATACATTTCATATTCGATTCATATTTTCTATCACAAAACTTTATCAATTATTATAAGATTCGGCTTCATCTCATATAAATATTTTCGAAAATAAACTTTGACATTTTGAATTAATTTGAATATTTATCATATTCTAGCAACTGTTTTATGTGATATATGTAGGAATCTTCGTGTTGTATTTTAATAATGGTTTCTTGATTTATAAGAAAATTATTTTGTTGAATCGATGAAACTATTCCACACGGTCGCGAGAGGAATCTTGCATTCATATGTTCTTGTCCCTTTCTGTATTCAATATCGAAATCGAATTGAGAAAGATATTCCAACCACCGTGCTTAGTTGTCCTTCGGGTTCTTTAAATGTTTTGAACCACTTTAAACAATTATGGTCAGTTCTCACTTTGAATTTTTTACCTAGTAGGTAAGCTTTAAAATGCTTTACACCGTACATGACTGCTAGCATTTCCTTCTTCGTTACCGAATAATTCGTTTCCGTATTCGATAGAACACGACTTGCAAAGCAACAACTCCTTCGCTTCCGTTTATTTTTTGAGAAATAATTGCCCCCAAAGCAAAGTTACTTGCATCTGTATCAAGTGTAAAAGTTTGTGAAAAATCTGGGTGAGCCAAAATTACGTCTTCAATTAGTTTTTCTTTTAAAAGTTCGAATGCTCTTTGACATTTCTCATCCCAAATCCAAGTTTGTTCTTTCTTTAGTAGCATATTAAGAGGAACTGATATTTCAGCGAAATTTGAAACAAATTTTCTATAGTATGAGCAGAGTCCAAGGAATCGTTGGAGTTCTTTTCTTGACTTTTGTGGTAACATTTTGTGTATTGCTGATACTTTTTGGGGATCTGTCCGAACTCCTTTCTCGTCGATTATACATCCAAGATAGTGTATTTCTCTTTGATTAAACTTGCATTTAAGGGAATTTATTTTTAGATAAGCTTTACTTAATGCTTCTAAAACCATGTGTATGTCTTTGAGATGATTTTTTGAATCTTTGCTAAAAACAATTATATCGTCGAGATAAACAAAACAATATCTTCCAATGAGTTCCTTCAGTGTTGTCTCAATAAGTGCTTGAAAGGTAGCGGGTGCATTGCATAAACCAAAGGGCATTCGTTAGAACTGAAATAGACCAAAAGTGGTATTGAAAGCCGTTTTCGATCGATCATTTTGATCGAATAATATATGGTGATAGCCTGACTTGAGATCGATAGAAGAAAATATTTTAGCACCGTTAAGGGAATCCAATATATCGTCGATTCTTGGCAGTGAAAAAGAATTCTAAACCGTTATTTGATTCAGTTTACTATAATCTACACAAAGACGATAATCACCATTTTTCTTCTTAACTAGAAGACAGTTTGAGGACCATGGGCTCTCCGAGCTCTCAATAATATAATACTTCAGATTATTCATCAATAATGGATTTGAGTTTTTCTCAACGATTCAAAGGAAACTTTCTTGTAATCACTCTGATAGGTTGATGGGAATTAGTATTTATTACATGTTGGACAAATGGAGAGAAAGGTATGTGATTATCCTTGGTAAATAAGTGTAAATAACTCCTAAGACGATCATCTAAATTCTTAGTGTAGAATGATTTGTTAAGAATGTTTTTATTTTCTTGAGGCGTGACATTTTCTATTACATATTCCGTTTCTCTAAAGAAGATTTTTCTATTTCTTAAATCCAACAGGCTATTATGTTTGGATAGAAAATTTATTTAAATGATGCAATCGTGAAATAATACATTCAAAAAAAAAATTTGTAATTTGTCTTTTTTCCTTAATTTGGAAAGAAACCAACGTTGAACCGTTTTCCATAATTTTGTGATCCTTTGCCAAAGCAATTTCAACAGATCTATCAATATTATAATCTGCAATTGAATTCTGAATAATTCCTTAATGCAAAACTGATGCAGAAGCGCCAGAATCAATCAAAAACTTAATCGGGTTTCCATCATTTTGTTATTTAGATAGAGAACATATGAGTTATAAAAAATGGAAAAACAACATAATTCTGGCAAAATCTTGCTACGTGACCTAATCGTCACATTTATAGCAGCGTTTTTCTTTGATGAGAAAGGTTTATTTGATTACAATGAATTGTTTCATCAAGTTTTCGCAGTGAATCTTTTAGTGAATTTAAGGCTGTTTTAAGAGAAAAATAGAAGTAACAGGGATTTCAATAGGTGTCCTTTAATTTACTTGAATTGCTTGAATTGGGCAAAAATCAGATTCAGCCTCGGAAGAAAAAAATAAAAAAAGACGTGTAGCTTATCTCAAAGCTTCGGCAACGGATCAAGGTTGACGAATTGTTAGCTAACTTCTTACAAATTTAGATTGAATACCTACGATAAAAATTTTCATTAGATGCATTCAATATTATTCATATCCCAATCTGTATATGCAAGATTCCCATTAGCTTTCAACCACTTATGAAACTCATCAAGTCTCTCTGAATCTCTATCTTTACGATTATGAAGCTCAGTCTAGATGTCAAAAGTAATTCTAGTGTCTCCAAATCACTTACACATAATTCTTTTTACCTCCTGGTAAGGTGATTGCTCTTTACATTCAACAGATGCCATAGATCGAAAGATATTCTCCTCACTAGATAAAAAACCTTGAGCTTCCAATCTTCGAGTTCCAAAAAAAATTTTACGGCTGCCATCTCGAACCGGCTGAACAGAATTTTTACCTTACATCAACGAACAAACGGGATGTCTTTGAATAATTTATGTTAATTACCAACTGGGCCAAATGTTGATCACACTTTGGAGCCATTATTAAAAATATAATCTTATTAATCTACGATTGTTTGAGACTAATTTTTATTCTACCGCAAGCACTCAGTTACAAATATTTTAGTTAGCTTTTTTCCATTTACCGAATTCTATTTAATTTTTCTTGGATATTTTAATTCATCATATATAATAATAAGAAAGATCTTTTTCTTCCAATTAATACTCATTTATACCAAATTTAATCTAATCATATGTAATAGAATATTAATTATGAAATAAAAGAGTGTTCTTGTTTTATACAAAATAATTCAAAGGATTTCGCTGCAATTTGTCAATCGGTTGAACAACATAATATTACCGAATTTAAATAAATACTATTTTAAACTCAGTTTTTTTTAAATAAAAGGAATTTCTTTAAACTAATAATAAAAATTTTATCTAAAAAAAATTCATAAAAATAGTTTAATCGATCAAATAACCGATGCATATAGATTAAAAAACATCACATCCATACAAAGATAAAAATCAAAAGCATTTAAAATAATTATGCTGTTTAAATACTTAAAATTAATAAATACATTTTTTTTTAAATTGAATATAATAAATATAATTTATTTTGAAATATAAATTCTGGTTTAAGTTTAATTTTTATTCTTCATAATTTATAAGCCAATATTAAGTATTAAAATCTTTGAGGATCGTCATTTATAAAAGAAAAAAAAATATAAAAAAAACTCGAATTTCATGATAATTTTCTTGTAAAATATAAAAATTATAGGCAAAATTTTTTAAATATAAATAATACTTGAAAATTATGATTAAAATCTTTAAAATAACTGAGAAAACTCACTTGATAAATTTTTTTAATTTTATAGAAATACATTACATAAAAAAATTATGATTCGGATACATTTTAATTTTATATTCAACAAAAAAGAAATTAACATAATCATTGAAAAGTATTAATATAGAAGATAAAGACTATTTTTTATTTTATATTCTGATATAGAATAATATTTAAAGGAAAGTTAAAACAGTTCTCATTAATAGACTCCTAATTATTTCCAAAAAATAAAGCCTATAATTCATGTTATTTGAAATTTTTTTTCTCAAATTTTTACTTTTCTTTGTAAATAATTTTGATTATAATATTTTTATTTCAAATATAAAAAATTTTAATAAAATTTACCAAAAACCTTCAAATACATTCTTAAGCGTTGGATGCTGAAAATATAGAGTTATAATGTTGTTTAATGTCATAAATTATTTAATATTTATAAAGCTTAAATAATTCTCCTATTTTACGTTTAAATGCAAAAAATAATATTTTTGAATGAAAAAAATCTCTATTATTTATACTCTTATTAAAAATTACATAAATATTATCTTTTAGGTTGTTATTTTTTTAAAATATCAAAAATTTATTACAAAAAATAAAAGCATTTTAGAATACGGAATTGAATTAATTTAACGAATGTAAAATTTCAATATTATAAATTACAATTTCACAGAATCATGTCAAATATTTTATTGGTATTTTATTATCGTTTCTTCTTCTTTCTTATCAAATATCTTCAATATGCATAAACAAATATTTTTTACTTAATATAAATAGGAATTAATAATACAATACTATCTATTAATTTTTTTAGCTCTTTTACTTATTTTAAAAGATATGTCAAATAATATTCATATGCTGTGGTTGTTTATTAATTTGAATGATATCTCTTTAAATTATTATTTTCAATTGAATATATTTTTTTTTAAAAAATCATATAAGTTTAAATCGTGTGTTTTTAGATACTTTTAATTTATTCTTTTAATTTTGGTGTTATCTTGATGAAAACACTATGCTAAGTTATTCTAGAATTCAACAATAAACAGATTTGTTAATTTCTTTTTAAACATATGTGAAATAATTCAATAGTCATAGTCGAAACGTTTTATATTTTTAACTGTTAATTTTTACTAATTATTGAATAATAGACGGATGATAAATAAATATTTTTGCAGGTTTGTTTAAAAAAATCACCATGAGCAAAATTTAGCTATATATTAATTATAGTTTTTATCAAATTATTTTATTAGAATAATGTAAATAAAATAGAATCAAAAAAAACATGTTTTTTTGGATAATATAATATGAAATTTATAAAATAGAGGCCTTTAATTGGTGCATGAAACAAAATTTGAAATCACAGAAATAAAAAAAATCATTTGAGTTAAAAAGAGAATTAGGGTTGAATATTTTGACAATTTTTCTTTCAATTAATAAAAAAATATTATTGGCTAAATTTACAATAATTTTTTTAAGATAAATTGCCAGTTAAAAAATTTTTAACAAAACGGTTAAAAATTTATCTACAACAACATTTTTTATAATCTCATTATGTAATACCTAATACGATAAACAAGGGTGTTGTTTTTAAGTCATTGATTTAAATATATTAAAAGCAGATTTACTCGAACAGATAAATTCAATGATAATAAAAATAATTATCATAGATATTTTAAAAGTGACAAATTATGTGAATTCAGATAATTTTTTCTAATGAACAAATCCTGAATATAGAAACAAAACATTCGCTTTCACTGAAAGAAATTTTTCATTTATCAGTTCAAATTTGTGTAACTGTGAATAAATTTATTTCTTTTGAAACATCGAGAGATGATTTTGAAACTTTTGAAAACAAAAATATTCTTTTTTTGGAAGAAGTCTTCATATTAATACGACAGGTAATTATTGATTTTACGAAATTAATAGTCTTTAAATTGAATTTTTTAAAGAATATAAATTAAATTATGTTTTTGGTTCGAAAATTGTTTGAAAATACAAAAAAAATTTTTTTTGTAAAATGAATTTTTTCTCGATATAGAAAAATTTTAATGAGAAAGGCAGATATTTTCTGATTAATTTTATTTAAGTTAAATCATAATTATAGGATTTTATTAAATAAAAAGATGAAAATCGATATTTATATACATAACATTTTGTTTTGTTATCAAGTAGAAAACACTGATGAATTTCGATTTTCAAAAAGATTTTAGATATACATGTAAGTTTTTTAAATAGGTAATAATATTTAAAATTTTTTGACGTTATATATGATTAAAATATTTCGATTTTTTCATAGTGTTTAATAGAATTCAATATTTTGAGATATTAAATTTTAAAAGGTCTCTCAAATAATTGAAATAAGTTGCTTTTAGAATTAAAACAAAAATGAAAGAGATTTTTTTAGTTTTTTATCAAATGATTAAAACTTTGATTTCAATTACATAAGTTGGTTAAAAAATATCGAATTCTTTTATTCTGTAAATATTAGAAAATTTTTAATAAAATAAAGATTAAGAAGGCTTCCACAATAAATTTTAAAAATTATTACAAAAAAATTAATCATAATATTTTTTACTTTACAATATTTCATCAATATATTTATAATTTAATTTGTAAAAGCATGGATATTTTTAAAAATATAATGTAAAAACACATAAAGAATAGAGTTTTTATAATTCAGTATATTTATTTAATCATCCAATTTTCTATCATCAATTACTAAATTATAAACAGAATATTGATCTATAAATACACTTTTTTTTTTTTTTATAAAAAAATTATAAAAATCTAATAATTCAATCAACTATTGATATTATATATCACGAAATAAATTTTTCTGTAATTAATCATTTAAGATATTTTAAAAAACATCCTAAATGTACTATCTGAAAATATTTTAAATAGATATTTTGTTTTGAATAGATATTTATTAAGTAATAAATCGATAATAACCATTTTGACAAGACTTTCTATACCAAGGTGTGATATTATTTTATAAAGCAGGCCAACATTATTAACAATAGCTTGTGACATTTCCTTAATGTTTTCAATTAAGCTTTTTAAAAAAAATGTTTATATTATTGTTTATTTCAGTGCCTTTGAATAAAAATTAACATGATTTCTTCAATTAAGAAAGTATTTGTACACTATAAGAAAAGTGATTTTAATTTAAAAAATTCAAATCTATTTATTTCTCTTCTTTTTTAAGAATTTCAACTTAATAAAGAAAAATATAAATCGTTTATTTTAAAAAAAGACATTATTAGCAAAGTTAAAGTAATTTTTATGTTTTATTTTTTATAAGAAAGTAATTCATTATAAATATATTCCAATCTTAACATGCCTACAGTAAAATTGTTGTGTTTAAACGAGTAATTATGATCTTTTCTTTGCACCTTATAAATGCTTCTTAAAAGCTCCCTAAAATAACCTAAAATATTAATCAAATTAAAAGAAAATTGTTTTAGTTGTATTCATTTAAAAACTGTTCATAGTTTAAGTTGAGTTTATAAAAAGATATTCAAAGAAAAACAATAATATTTTGGAGTTATTAAAATATAAGAAGTTGTTCTTCATCAAGATATTTAATCGATTCATTCCTATGCTGCATTTAATAGGCTCTTTAAATTTAGTTTTTTGTTAAATTTAATCATAAATTTATTTATAATCAGTACTGTATTAATTTACAAACTCAAATTTTTTATTTCAATATATATAATATATATCAAAATTTTTAATCTATGAGCCCATATTTGAAGAGAGTAAAGGTCTGATGTGAAATTAAGACATTAACTCATTAACTTTAATAATAATTTTTCTAGAATCCCTGTAGTCAGCTTCGAGACATCAATTTTTTTGAACAATTTATCAAAAAAAATCGCCAGTACTAATCATAAATAATAATGAGGCTGGCTCGTGTGTAATTGTTCGGTTAAATCAACTTCCTAAATATAAAAACTTGTATTAGCTAATTTGATAATCATTTGCTTACATTTTGAGTTCTTTTTGTGCATGATATACGAGTTATAACTTCACACAAACAAATGAATATTGTTTATTTTTTTAGATGAATTTAATCTTAACAATAATTATCATGTGTATTAGTTTTTAAAATGCCTTTTAGATAATCAATTCAATATGATTTTATCATCCATTAAGGGATGAATTGTTAGCACAAATTAAAAGGTGCCTGACTGATGCAAAAGTCAACTGTTTTTTAATATTCGAATAAAATTTACAGTTATATATGCTGAAATGGTCCAAGGAGAAGATTTTGAGGAATGTTCTGATCTTTTAACAAAAAAAGGTTAACGTTTTAATTATAATTGATTTTTTATTGCGATATTAAATAAAAAATTGCATTAAAGTTAAAAGCAGAATTGTTTTATGAATGAACGTGCCAATAAAATTTTTTATTCAGGAATTATTATAAGTATTATTCATATTTGTTAAATTCGATTTTCGAAAAAAACTCTCTTCCCTATATCGTCATTAAAACATCGAAGTTTAATCATAAAGATAATTCAGATTTAAAAAAAAATTTTAACATAATAATTCTTAATTTTATGGCAGCGTATATCATTGATAAGTAATATTTTTCAGCAGCACATTAGTAAAAAAAATGTAAAGCTTTAGTTTAAAAAAATCTAAATGATCATGTTCATAATTTTATTTAGGGAAAGCACTGCTAAGATGCTTCAATAAAAAAATGAATTTTGAAAAAAATTATTTTCAAGGTTTTAAAGTAATATTTATTCGACCAGTAAAAATCTTTTAAGGCAAAATATTTTCTGTATTTCATTTTTATTCAAGTATAATGAACAGTATATCATAAATTAACCTAAACTAAATATTTAGAAAAAATATTTTCAAATGAGTTGGATACCAAATATAAATATAACAGTTTGTGATTGATAAAGGTTTGTTATTTTTGAATAGATTAACTCCCTCTTCATATTTAATAAATTTGCATGAAATTATATCAAATATTTATTGCGATTTAGCTATCAAATTTTACGCTTGAATGATTTAAAATGAGTGTGAATTTCCAAATTTCATAAAAAAAACTCCGATTTTTGGATTTGAAGATTTTCATTAGACAAATATAATATCATATTGTTTTTGTAAACTGGTAATCTATGAATATATATTAAAAAATTAACTTATCATTATTAAAATATTTGATGGAGTAGGAGTTGATTTTAAAATATAAGAGAAGTTGATAGAATGATTCCTAAATCTGTTAAGAAATAAATTCTGTTCTTTTTTGTAATATTCGAGCATAGGACGTTACTTATATCATGATATTGAGTCCAAAATCAATAGTTAATTGAAAATTTATACCTATATAAAAATTTTTTTTTAGTCCATAAGAAATTATTCTATATTGTTATGATTTAAGAATTTGTAAATATTTATAAATTTTCTAAATAAAACGTTTTTATCTTATTAAATAATTGCATTAAACACTCAAGAAATAGAGCTTTAACAAAAGAAATTGATTTTTAATGCTATAAATATATTTATTGATTTAAATTAAAAAAAATTACTGACGTAAAAGTCTCCGAATAATAGTAAAAAAATTTAGATTTCAATAATTAGTCAAATGATGCAACCTCTCTCATAATTTTTAACTATCAATGTAAAAATGTATCATAAAAGTTTTAAGATGCCAATATTTTAATCTAAAGACCAGATTTAACTCCATTGATTACCATAAAATAATTATAAATATAAGTATGATATTGATTATTTTTTCCTTAAAAATGTTGAAATTAAATAATCATTAGCTCTGGGGGATAAATTTACAGTCTCTTGCAATGATCAAATTGAGGATTAACTCTTGGATACCAAACATTAAAGTAAAATAAATTACGAGATATATTTATTACTATTGCTTAATACCTTAGGAATAATATTTGAATCAATTTGAGGTTTTCATTAAAAAATTTACAGGTAATATCAACACATTCTCGATAAACTTAATTTAGAATACCGAGATTTAAAATCAATTTTTATTAGAGAGGTAAATTGGCAAAAATTTTTAATAATTGTCCTCAAATAAATAAATTATATTTTTCTTATTTTTTTATTTTTCACATCAGATTCCTTTTTTTTTGCGGTGAAAAATTATGTTAAACATAAACTATTTTAACTGACGATGAAACATTATTTAAAATTTATATTACAAAAATTTATTGAAGAAAAACTCCATATATTGCTTTACTTTAAATTTATTTTTTCATAATTCATTATCATCTTTTTGTATTATGACTGAATTCTTGTAAATAGAATTAACTGATGTACAAAATTTAATTGAGTTTGCTAATTTCTAGTTTTATTTAGAAAACTATGTTAAGTTTGAATATTCTGTAGCATTTTCACTACATGTCTTCAGAGATAGAACTCTTATTTATTTGCAATTTCTGCAGAGATAAATACGCACAATATGACATTGATTACACTTTTTTAGAAACTTAAAATTTGCGTATATGTAATTTAAAAGTCTTAATAAAGAAAAATATGCTTGATAAATATTGGAGTAAGTTCATTAACCAGTTGTAATAAAGTAAATCGTTTATTTTTTAAAAGTACTTGATGTAGTTTTGCTTTTATTTACATTTCTTAAATATTTAATGATATTTTGACTTATCGCAGGTTTTATCATGAGAAACAAATTATGATTTATATTACATGTAATAAAAATTACAGGGTATTGATGATAGCCCTCATATTTTTTGTTAACAGTAATATATTTAAACGTAAAATATTTCGAATTTTAAAATAATTTTTTTTCATTTCGACATCAAATGTATTTTTTAAGAGTTATTTCTATCAATAAATAAATACCTCAAACTATCTGTGATATATTATAATTATCCACAGTCACAAGCCTTAAAATAATTTATAAAGTGATGTGTAAAAGCAAAAATTATATTTATTCATAAAATCTTTTAACTATAAGAACGTCAATAAAATCATTTTTTAACAATTATATGAATGCTAAAATTGTAAAATAACTATAAAAATAATTTATAATATCATTAAATAGATAAAATTTTTTTGAAGTCTTTAATTTAATTTTAATTTATTAAAAAATTTATGAATTTCTTTCATCAAAATATTCCAAAAATATTAATATTATTATGCTTTGAAATCATACTTTTATATCGTGATATTTTAAATTAAAAATAATTACTTTCAAAACAATTTAATTAAATAAATCACCAAAAATTATATCAATCATCACGAATAGAAATTTATCGATTAATAATTTTTATGATTTGAATTACTTAATTAAATAAGATGACAAAAATATTAATGACCACAATGAATATTTAATAAAAAAATCCGACACATCTATGTAAGTTAAAAATTTCATAATTTTTAAAAATCTAAATTATTAAAATTTAACTATTTATAAATAAAAAACATTATTTATTAAAAAAATTATATTAATTATATGTTAAATTTTGGTATAATACATATTATCGAATAAAAATTAAAGTGGCTGTATAAAATAATATGTTGTGATTTAAAAGATATTTAAAAAATAATACTATTTATCATATGAAGTCAATTTCGCTTAATTATAACATATCGAAACTTAGCAATTTTGACTCATTTATCGACTATCTGAATTATCGGAAGTTAAAATTGTTTTTGATTTCATTTAAATTATTTTGGATGATAAATAAATTAACAAATAATACATACATAAAATAAAAATATCCTAATTTTTTAATTATTCGAGTTTATTAACCTTATGTACCTGTAAATTAGAAATAGATAATAATATAATCATATATAAAATATATTCTGATGCAATTAAACTTCTAAACAATATAATAAAATAAAAATTAAAGCAAAAAACGTTAGATAAAAACACGTAATTTATTTTGATGCAAAACATAAGTCAAATATAGTCATTCTTTTGATTTTCTAGCATTTGATATCTTAAAAAATCAGCAGGGATATTCAATAAAAATTAATAATACATTTATTTCCTTTTTGCATTTTTATAATGCAGTAACACTGTTATAAATTTTGTTTGGGTCTTAGATTTTCACAGGCCTATATGAGTCATAATTATTATCGTCATCTTCAATTTTTTATTCTTTTGATTTTTACCATTTACAATTAAATCCGCAAGGTCTTAACTTTAAGTATTTCGCTTAACATTTTTATATTTTAGAAAATGTTTTGAAACTTCATAACAAGAAAATGCAATATATCATTATTTACTTTTAAACTTAAAATTTCGTAAATATATACGAGTTTAGACCTGAAATTACTAACAGAAATTATTGTGTTGAATTTTAGAGCTCTCTAACCCTCAACTACAAAATGCATTGCTCGAAAAAAGAAAATTTTTGAATTATTTCGTTGGCTATGGTTGAACATTTTAACAAATATTTATCAATAAATTTTTATATGAAAGTTACCAATTTTGCTAGCCATATTTTTATTGAATTTTTCGTTAAAAATTTCCACTTGTTTCATTATTGATGTGGTATTAGAGGGAAGAAATTACAACCGTATATTTTAAAGATTGTCTCGTAGTTTATTTACAACAATATTTTTTTACAAGCAACATAATTTTTCTTGGTTTAATTTTTAAATTTCTGTCGGATCTACTAACTCAATCGCAAAAAATTTCCAAAGTTATTCGTAAATTTATATTTTGATGGTACACCATTTGTATATCACATTTATAGCTCGTTAAAATATAAAGGTCTTGAACGCATTTACGATCAGAAGGTTTTGTTGGTCAGTATTAGATATATTTATACAGAAAAAAACTTTAATAGGATTTATTTCTGTTTTATTACCAGACAGTCAATATGTACATGCAAAAATGTACAGATTTAAGAATTACGATAATACATTATTGTTTCATCCGCATTGTAATTGTTTTCAGCGAAAAAAATTATCTAAAGAATTGAATATTCAATTTTTTTTATGTTTAGCAATTTTTATCTGCAGGGATATTATTATCGTCCATTTTTTAAATTAAAGATTTTTCTGTATCTCTATCGCGATTACAAACCATCATTTATTTTTAAATTGTCGAGTTTCAGTTTTTTTATAATTTTCCTACTTCACCATCAATATTGGAGTGTGAATTTAAGTGTCTTTGCTTCATATAATAAAAATACATAAATCATATTCTTCTATGACTTCTAAATTATTGTACTTGCGTTTTCTTTTAACTTTTTTCTTTTGTACTTCTTTTAATATAAATCTCAAGCAAAAATCATTCTTATTCTTACACATGGGTGATGATAGATTTTGATCCTGCAGTTTTATCAGCTAGAAAAATACATCTAAAAAGTGACAGATATATTTTATTTAACATTTCAAAGAATAATTTAGTGAAAATTATTAAATCTTTTCCTGGCATTATAGATAATGTCAAATTTTAGAAAAAAATATTCTTAATATTTTTACTAGCTATTAACGAGCATGGTATCTTGCCAGAGAAAAAATCGGCAAAATATGGGGTATTCATAACGAGCAACGTTGATAAATAGATGAAGAAAATTGGTTTACAAAGCTTCGATCAGCTCTTTGACTCTATATTGTTACAAATTTTCTGTATGAATTTTTTTTAAGAAATATATGTGATATGAAATGCAATGTTTTAGTAAATTTCTGCTCAAATTAAGCGGAATCACAGAAATCCAAAGGGTAGTAATTTTATTTAATTTTATGGTTTATTTTTTAACCTATATTTTGTTTTGCTATTTATTACAAGATATTTAATATAAATTTGAGTATTTTCTTGAATAATTTATTATATTTTTATATAAAATAATTTTCATTTTTTTATGATAAGGCTTGAGTATGTTAAAGATTTCATTAATTATTATCGATTTTCATCGTCTAAAAAAATAATTAAAAATTTGTTGATTAGAAAATTTAAATAAAAATATAAAATTTTAAATTAATTTATAAAAATTATTGATAACTATCATTCATGATTCAAATAAAATTCTTCAGTTAATTTTATTAATTTATTCACCAAATCTTATATTAGAAATTTGCTTTTCACAACATATTGTTCTCTGTTAAAAATTACAGAAATTATCGAGGATTAATCGATGTAATACCATTGTTGAATGAAAAGATATGTACCAAGGAATACTCAGATTACAAAAAAAATTATTTTATCATTTACAGGTAATAACTTTAGTTAATAATAGTTTGATTTGAAATATAATTTTTGTAAAAAAATTTAAAAATTATTTAACTGTCTATAAAGTTTTTAATTCTGTTGGTGAACATGTAAATGAAGTATGTCTCATTATTGTAAAAGGAATTTTTTGATGAATATAATGTTAATCATTATTCTGAAGTCCTCATTTTTATTATTTTATCTTTGATTATAGATAATGAATCCAAAACATCTTTACTGCATAGTTCTAAATTTAACATATTTGGGTGTGATTGCTTTTGTAAAAAGGCAATTTCTAAGTATAGTCAAAATTATTCTTTGTACGTGATATTTATAAAATATATTTTTATATTTAAAAAAATATTAAATATGTTCTATATTTCAGATATGAAACGAAAGAACATAAAACATTTGATATTTGCTGTTTTAAAGAATTTAATAATTTATTTTTGAATAAATCAGAAATTGTTATTTCCTCCATAAATGTATTTTTTTATCATTGAAAGCCTAATTTTACTATTTGTGGAGACGCTGTTGTTGACCAGGGTGAAGAATGCGATTGTGGGGGAGAAGATAAGAAATTAACTAAATTTAGAAATGTGCAAACTAACTGATCCTGAAAATATATGCAATCCAAAAAATTGCGAATATTATAAATGTAATAGTAAATCGTTATCGATAGTTTCAAAATATATCCCCTTTATACTCATTTCCTTGGTTATAACTAATGGTGTATTTTTTTCAGCAAATCTAATTTTATTAAATCGAAGACAAAAAAGAAAAGCAAGATTTTTGTTTTATACTACAAATATTTAAGATTTAGATAGTTAGATAAAATGATTATATGCATTTTTCTGGCTCAAAACTTTGAAAAAAATTACTGAAATATTAAACTCTTATTTTAGATAAAAATTAAAGAACTATAAGAGCGTCTTAAGAAATTTTAGATTTATTTTAAATTTTAATTGACTAGATAATTAACGCTTAAAAATATTTTTTTTAATATTTACCAAAATTTTTGGAATATATTTTTAATATCACTATGTTTTTATGTCGCAACATTCTGAAAATATTAGATTTCCGAATCATTAAAAATATTTTTATCTTTTTAATATTAATTTTTGAATATTTTTACACAAATCTCTCACGTAATTATTGTATGTTTCAACGCCTTGTAAAAATAAACAAAAAAATATAAGAAAAGCCTTACTTTACTTTTAACAAAATTCTATTTACCCAAATAAATCCTTCGATAGTTGCTAGTAATTATAAAAAATTGTCTTCCATGCAGAGATCGATAAAATAATTGAATCTTTTTGTGTTTGATTAATCACATCTACTATGCTTTCTAAAACAGATAATTTGTATCATGGAACGTCGTAAATTTTTTATATTTAGGAAAATATATATAAAAAATCCTTTTTTCTACTCAAAATTTCTGCCTTTGAAGTGATAGTGATTATCAACCTCCAAGTTACGTCCGAAACATCAATCGTGTCGTTCTTTTAATATAATCTCGAAAAGTATTGTTTTTAAATCTAGATTTAGTTATATAATTAAGAATAAATATCAAGGTTAAAAAACAGTTGAATATACTGAGTTTAATAAAGCTTATTCGTTATATAATAATTCTCCAATATTTTTTATCATTTATCAAGAAAAAAAAGTTTCTTTTTAATTCCAATTACATATATCAAAGAGAAAAGATAAAACAAAATAACTTCTTCTATGAGGCATAATAATTATATGCTATCAGAGTGTTATTTTACGATATTTACAGTACTTAATGTCTAAAAATTATACGAGAAAAAAATCAATGATTTTAATGCAAAATATCATTTCTTTAAACCTCAAGCTATTTAGATATTAAAATTATTTTTAAAGAAATAATTTAGCTTCTCATTTTACGTAATATATACTTAATATTCAAATTTTTTATTTGAAAATCATGTCTTAAAACATCCATATTACAGCCCTTTTTTATATATGAAAATTTTTTTCTATAAGATCGATGTTTGTAAATCGAATATTGGCTAATATCAACCTATTTATTTACCTGCCCTAAAATAATTTACAATATATTTATTACGCGAATTTGAAAAACCATTGCTCAAAATTGTTTTTTCTTACTTATATAAATTTTGCTTAATTTAATATATAATTCTTTACAATTATAAGGTTTGTTAAATTAAGAACGCAATAAGAATAATTGCAATAATTTTTAATATATTTTATTATTATATCCAAATAATTTGTATATCGTTTTAAATTGAGAAATCCTATAATATATATATATAATATCTATCACTTTTTATATAAAAAAACCTTTATTTACGTATCTAAATATTGAGTAAGTAAAAAAATTTTTATTTGAAAAATATTTAAATCAATGTAATATTATAATTTTAAAAATGATGTATTCTTAAATTTCTCATGTTAATTGTAGCGTAATAAATTTCTGACTAAGATGAAATTCAATTAATTTCTATTTTCTCTCATAATAATAAGTATTTTTTTTATTTAATAATTTTTTTCTTATATCTTTTATTTAACTATGCAGTAATAGGATATTTTATTAATTTTTACAAAAAATTAAAAAAATATTTACATATGATGTAAATTAATTGAAAATTTTAATTTAAAACAAAGAAAATTTTATTTCATTTGCTTTTAAAAATTTATACATATTCATGTTTTTATTTTAATAAAACTTTATCGCTGTGAACATTAAACTTGTTTTAGCGAAATTTTTCAGCTAGGAAAAATTATCTTATGATTAAATTTTACTAACTTAAATAAAATTGAATAATTATATATTAATTTTTAACCAACATCTAAATTTTTAAAAGAAAATAAATTTACTAGAATTTTGTAATTGATAACTGATCTCATATTTTCTAAAATATTTTTTAGTTAGGATTTAATTTTAACTGTGAAAAAATATAAAATAATTATGACACGTTAATTTTTTTCAAAAAAAATATTCAATAATAAGCCAAAAGTTTTTTTTATAATCTCAAGGTTCAATAAACGAAAATAATGCATAGATATATATTTTTAAGATAGGCGTTTAAAACAATATCTGAAATAACATTGCTATAACTAAATAAAAATTTCTATAAGTCTAAATTATATTTGCGAATGAATTATAAATAATTGATTAAAAATTTATTTTAATTATATAGATAATAAATATATCAATTTCAAAATATCAAAACCTTTGTTCAAAAATACACAAAAAGTAAAAATGATGAGTTTCTAAACTTTTTGGTAAATGATTAGTCATATTTAATGTATTTTTTTCTTATTTCTAATAAAATAACAGAACTAATCTTCTTTTTTAATGTAGTTATGATGGTAATATTATACATGGTTAAACTTTAATTTATAATTCAATCAACATAAAATTTATGGAGGCAGAAATTTTAAATGCCTTGAATTGTTATTTTTTCTTAATTTTTATAATTTATATTATTAATTATACATCGTTAAAAGAAGATTTCTAGGTATTAAAATATTGTTTTTACCAATCTATCATTTAAAATTTTTTATATGCTTACTAAAGTAAATAATTAGCATTTTTTTAAAAATCTTGAAAAAAAAATAATTACATAAAACATATAGTTTAAATTATTAGAACAAATATAAGACTTATTTTTATTTATAAAAACGTAAGCATTTATTTTATCACAAATGAAAAATCAATAAAAAACAAAAGAATATCTAAGTTAGTTTATTTTCAGATTTTTCGTCAGATTCAAACTTTTGTTACTTTAGGAACTTAAAAAAGTCTTAAAGATAGTTTAAAAAGTTTCTGCGACAATCGAATTACAGAATTTATTAAGGATTTTTTAAATTTAATAATTGAAAAAATAAAAATATTTTTATTTTTATAACATTAAGAATTATTAAGAAATTATTTTAATTAAAATGAAAAAAATTTTATTACTACAATAATATTCTATGGATGAAAATTATGATCGATTGTTGTAAAATTAATGCAATAATATTGCTATTTTCAATAAATCAAGTGTTAATAATATTACTTATCAAATGTAATTTTTATCTGTAAATTATTGAAGTTTTTTTTACAAATTTTCATTATGAGAATTATAATTTTAAAGATTTAACATATTTTTTTAACTTTTTTATATATTTGGAAAAAAAATTAGGTTTATTAGAAGTTTAAATTCTCTTTAGGGAGACATTTTGATTTTTTCTTTGCTTATAGTATCCCTATTAAATAGAGTAAACTCTTTATCAATTTCAAACGCGTTTTTAAACCTAAAGTATCGAAATTTTTCCATTCCTTCAATAGAAATATTACTATCAATAATATCAAAGACTGTATTTATGTATTTATTTAAAGAAATTTCAATATTTTTGATAAATTGTATTAGAATTTATCTATAAACATTTAAAAATCTAAATCATAAAAAGAAATTTTACTTTAGCTTATCAAGAAACAAATAAGATATTTTAATATATTTTCCCTATTTATTTTACACGTAAATAGCATAAAATATGGCTAATAAGTGAAAGAAAATTCAAGAAAATATCAAACCGTGTTTGATACAATAATAAATATTAATTGTAATAAATTCCTTTTCACTTTCATTATTGTTAGAAATTTGAAATAAATTTTACTATTAAGTTAGTGTTATGCTTAACACCTTTTTAATTAACTGTAAGATTCTTTACAGCTGAATTATTAAATTATTATCAATATATTTTTCTTGCTTTATCACTCTTGTTTCTTTATTTTTATGATATAGCATATTTATGATTCATATTACATATTTTTTTTATTTCTTTAAGTTAACTTTCTTACATATAAATCGACAAGTATTTATTCCGGTTTGGTTTTTGTAAGAAAACCTCAATTTGTTGAATTAAATCTTTAAATTTAATTATAAAACTTTAGTATAAAATGACAAAGAAAAAAGACTAACCTATATATATATATATAGATGATTTTATTTTTAAAAAATCTGATTTTACTTTTGCAATTATGTAAATATTATTTATTTTTTAAATCAATAAAATTTTTAAATTAATTATTGAATCAATAAAGACTAAGAATAACTTTCCATTTATTTTATTTATTTGAAAAAATATAATTTATATAACTGCTAATAAATTATATCGGTAAAGTCATCCTAAAAAAGTCATAATATTATTTAAACGCATATATTTATTTTTTTAGCAATTACCAACATAAATATTTTACTTTAAGTATTTTTGAATTGATAAAAGATAAAAAAAACTATAAATATCTTAATTATACACCTAATTTTAATATAAGCTCATTCATTTATTTTATTATTTATTCTATTTAAATAGTATTCAACTTTTAAGTCAAAAATGTTCAATTTAATATCTCTTATTTAAATGTATGTCACCAAGCTTAAATATTTTTTTTCTAATAGCTTTTGTTTTAATTTACTTATTAAAAAGTTTAAATTATAACTTTCAAGCACTATTATACATCTCAGAAAATTAGTTAAACCAAAAAAAAACGAAAAGATTTAAATTATTAAATTAATTTTCTGATATTCTGAGATTTAAATAAAATATATTTTAACCGATAGGTTAATATAAAGTCAATATTTTAAAGTAAATTTTGTGTTCATGTGTGCCATATTTCAATTAAAAAATAAAATATAATCAATTTTAAATTTTTCAAAAAAGAAAAAATGATAAATTAAAAAAAATCAAATATAATAAAATTTTATTTGCTAACTATATTTATTCATAACATATCTATAATTTTTTTCAATTTGTAAAAATTTTAGTCTATAACATCTAAAACTAAAAAAACAATATATTTTATGTTTTTTAATTTGATAAATAATAATGTTTTTCATAATATTTTACACTTTTATTTTTTTTATATTTGTTAAATTTGAGAATTTAAAAAAAATCAAACTATAATTTAAAAATAATTTAAGTCACAAACGATTTTATTTATAAAAAACATTACGATATATTATTATCAAAGAAAAATATTTAAAAGATTTGTTAAAAAAAATTGAAGTAACAAATCATTTTAGTTACTTTATTGAACCTTTTTTGATTTTCGTTAAATTTTTTTAATAATGTTTTTCTTCTAAAGTTAAAATATTTTTTCGTATCTAGATAGTGCATATAAAATTTAATCTTAATAAAGCAAATTAGGAATTTAAAAATCAAGAATAATATGGAAACTTAAAGAAAAATACATCAAAGGAAAAAAATTATTCTTTGCTGTATTTGATTGACTTTATTTTATATGTTTTTGTAATTTTCACTAGAACTCTAGAAATGTTCGGTATAAAGGTTAAATTTTTGTCTTTCAACAGATATAAATCGATAATTTAACAATTAAATACATAATACAGTTTTCTTAATACCATATTCTTAGTTATCAAAAAATTTATATCAAACATTAAAAATCTTTGATCAGCTCATTTATCTTATTTCTGAAAGTGTAAATGGAGGTACATCTATTAAAATATGTATTTTTTTATATTTTTTCATGATAAAAACATAAAAATGATCTTTTTTTACTTTTTGTGTATTCCTGATATCTATAAAAATTATAAATATTTTTTTAAGTTAATTTATGCGTTGGAAAAAAATATTTAAATGACTTTTTTATCGTATAAATATTAAAAACTAGCGGCTTATTAGTAGATAAAAAAATTACGTGTATTTAAGTGTTATCTTAAACTTAAATGACAAAATATTTGCAGTTTTGATATGATTTAAAAGAATATAACTATCTTGTTAAAAGAAAATATTAACCGATAAGGAAAATTCCTGATCAGATTTCAACCTATTTAAAAGCGATAAATAAGATTTAAAAAACATCTGATATAAACCTTCCTAATCATAAGAATCCTATTATTATTTAATTATATATCTTTATTTAATTAAAAAAAAACATTTATGTTAAAACAAATCATTGTTACAGTTGAAAAATATTTAAAATTTTTTTGGGATGTTTAGCGGTTTTTTATTAAATTTTAAACTGTGAATAAATTACTAACTTTGTTAAATGCTTACAATGTCATTGTTATTTACAATTATCTTAATTTTAATAATGTTGCGATATAGATTATTTTTAAAATCTAACCTTAAGAATATTCATTAAATTTTCATTATTTTTGATTTTAAAATATTTTAGATCACAAATATGTTGACCAATATGTTGCAAATCAAAAATTATTTAAAAAATATAACACACCTAGTTAAAAATATTTTGATGTTAAAATCTTGTTATAAATATGAAATTCTGTGTTTTACAATAAAATTCAGTTATAAAATAAAAATCGCGAACAAAAATTTTAAAGTACTTATTATATGATGATGAATATAACTCAATCATTTAAAAATTCTTAAAAAAAAATCAATGACAAGTTATAAATCTAATTTTAACATTTTTATGCATTTTTAAAGATTTTAATTACAATTATAAAAAGCATAATTATATAATATTTTATTTTTATTCTAAATTCATCTTTATTTTAAAATACATCATTTTAATTTTGTAAGAATTTTTCAAATTTGAGTAAAATATGAATTGATTAAAGTTTTATATAAAAATTATTAAATTTTAAATTGAGTAAATATTTGAGTTTTTTATTAATCGTTAAATAGAATAAACTATTTTAGGTGTTTCTGTGTAATTAGTCAATATAGAATAAAAATTTTCATAAAATTCAAGTATTACTGTTATTTGTTGATTTTTCATTATATTATTTAATAAAATTTCTATTTAAAAAGTTTTAAAATATAAAAAATAGATTTTTCAGTTTAAAAATCTATAAAATGCAGAGATGACTTTTAAAGCTATTCAATAGAATGTCTAAAAAATAAAAATAGTATGTGATATTTGATGAAATTTAAATTGTGAAAATGATTTTAATTTGAAAAACATAATGTTGAAATGTGATATCAAATATTTTTAAATGTCATTAATTTTTATGTGTTAACCTAAAAATCTAGGCTAAATAGATTTTAATGTAAAATGTTTTTTATTTGAAAAATTATTATCTAATTTATATCACAATTTAAGGATAAATATAAATAATGATAATTTTTTAGTTTTTGAATCTAACTAAATATTTACCGATTAGTTTAAACTCTGATTTGGCAATTATATTAAATAATTAAAAAAATAAAAGAAATCATTAGCGTTGTTAGTAATATAAATAAACCTAGTTTTTTTAGATCAAATGATAAAATAAACTATTTCATGCGGCAGTTACTTTTATAATGATTTATAAATTTTAAATAAGCGCCCAATTAAAGTTGTTTATTAATTTTGCGGTTGGTTAACTCTCAATAAAGCCAAATGCAGAAAAGATAAAAAATTTTTATTTTCTTATCAAAAGCCTAAAAATATTAAACAACAAATATAAAAAATATCACGTGGAAATTCCTAATTAAAGACTTCGGTGTTGAAATTTATTTTATTAATTAAAAAATTAATAAAATAAAATTGAATATTCTAATTTTTTATTTGAAAATGCTCTAATTATTAATAAATAATATTTTTATTTTATAAAATTCTTTTTTCTTGAAATAAATTTTTTTTGTTGTTTTGTAAAATAAGAAATAAAATTATCCGAGTATTTTTTAAAATAAATTTTTTGTAACATAATTATGATGTAAATTTTTGACAAATGATTTTCTTGATCTCGATTGTTTTATATATTTATGTTTAGATGGTTTTGTATCCTTTTTTAAGAAAATATATGTACCAATTAGTTTGAAATCATGAAAATTTTATTATATTTTTAAAAAGAAAAACTCTTTGGCTCTTAAAGATTTTATCACATTGGTTGCATATATTTTCTTTTTTAAATTTTAATATAACGTATATATTTATGTGTATATAAGTTATAAAACTATATTTTTATTCATTTGACAAATTAAAATAAAACTTATATACTGTACTTATATGATATAATTAAATAGCTTAATGAATTAAAGATATTCGGAGTATTAATTATTTATTAGAAATTCGGATAAAGGCTAAAATATCTTGTAAAATCTATTTTAAAATTAGACCCATGAATTGTATAAAAAATATGTTTTATATATTAGTGATTTACCTCTGTATAACTATTCAATAGAATCTACCATGATTTGTGATATATTTATCATCAAATAAAATTTTTTAATAAATATTTTTAAGAATCTCTTATCTGAAAAATTACAAAGTTTAACGTTTTGGTGATCGAGCACAGTTGATTCTTTATTACGGTCTATGTTAACGAGCTAATAAGTATTTTAAATGCTTTCTCATCCACTCTTAATTTCGCATGAATTGTCTAACTAAAGAGATTCAAATTTTTGTATCGATATAAAAATTTTACCCTTAAAGATCACAATATTTCGAATTTATTTTAAAAAATTGAAATTTCTTGTCTTATAGCACTAAAATATTATTTAATCAATTTTTAAATCGTTACAAAATAAATTTTAAATTTAAATTTTTTTATTTTATTATTAAATATTTGATTCAAAAAAATTTTTTATTCATCATTATGCTACTTTAAATTTATACAATATTTAAGTTTTCTCGATAGATTTTTAACAAGTTAAAATAACATTTTAATTAACCTTACCAAGTTATCAAAATACATATTTAGTTTTTTCACTGACAAAATGATTGTAAGTTTATTTAACGTAATAATTTCTAGATTTATTTATGGTTTTACCGAATTTCTTCATTGCTTTTGTTGATGATATAATCAAAAGATGTGAAAACTGAATAAAATATTATCTTTGTTAGTTATTCTTATATCCCATTAATTTATAAAGATTTAAAAGATTGATCAATACTGCTGTTTAGATATTTTAATTTATAAAAGATTATGAAATAATGTTCTCATTATTGATAAAATGACTGAAATTTTCAAAGTATTTTATCAATAAAAATATATTAGAAAAAGTTGAATAAATAGTTTTTTCAGTCAAAATATATTTAACAAAATTGAGTCAGGATTATAAAATCTGATCTTTCATTATTATATTAAATGATTTAATTAATGTTGTATTAATATTCAAAATTCAACAAAATAATATAATTTGTTTTCTAGGATAAGATTTTGATAACATCTGACATCAGCATTATAAGATATCTCAGAAAGATTATAAATATACCGACTGTGTGAATTAGAATCATTTTAAATTTTAAGATAAATATATTTTTTGCTTCTATATTTGATATTTTTATTTTAACTATTTAATATGTATTCTTTAACTAACTCTATCATTTTTGGTTGAAATTTATATTTCCATAATTTTATAAAATTTGTACTGTATCGCAATTTATAGTAAAAATTTTTATATCAATTTTTTGCTCATCTACTTGTAAGATTGATATCAAAATGATAAATTATCAAGTTCTGAAATGAAAATTAGTAAAATATAGGAAAAACGAGAAATTATATCTGGTTGTTTTATAATTCATTGATTGAACGATAAATAATCATTAATAATTTTTTTAAAAATAAGATATTTACATCTTTGAAGTTTATATTATTAATACCTTATTTCAAAAAATATTTTCAGTTGAGATATTTAGAAAATCGTAACAGGTTCTCTAAGTATGTTTTTTAAAACATTACTTGAGATTTTTATAAAGGATTAATACTTTAAAAAGAAAAAAAAAGAAAAAATCGTAAAAATTTTAACAATGTTAATGTTTTATTACCAAAATCTAAAATATTTTTTGTTCCAACAGCATAAATAGTTAAATTATAAAAAAAGGAATTAAAGAGGGGCATTCTTTAAGCATAAAAATATAATTTTTAAGAGGTAATATTTCAAAATTACGAAATTAAATGAGGAATTTTTTTAAGTTTTCAGATTATAAAGTACTTTTAACAATTTATCGTGGGGAATTTCATGAGATTTATTTTCATAAAAAAATCATAATTTTTAAAATTTTCATAGAAAAATAATTTTTAAATATTTTATTAAAAATATAACCTGATTATTTTTAAAACTTAATTGAGGGTATTAATAGAATTTATAAAAGAGTTATTTTTGCAAATGTTCAATATAAAAAATTAACTTTAATTTTGGTAAAAAAATTTTTATTTTATTTTATCAATCATAAAATAAAAATATTTAAATTTTAAATTATTCTAATTATTTCCTTAAATATAATCGCTAAAAATCTTTCATGTTCTTTTTATTGCTTGGTGATATTGTAAATTCTTAAGCTATTAGAGTTTTACAATTCTTTTGGTAGTAATTCGGCACATCTTTTTATTTTGTAAAAATTTTTAAAATAATTTCTCGCAATTAAAAATAAGAGTCTTGGTCTCTCTAATAAATCATTTTTACTATTTTAATCATTGGTGTTATTTGAAATCTTTTTAAAATTAAATGAACTTAAAATTGATCTTTTTGTGATAAATAGTATCTAGTCTGTGTTAATTCTTACAACATTATAGCATTTTTTCACGATACATATTTTCCTCACTCATAATTTTACATTCTTAAAATTTAAGAAATTTGTTTACGTCGTTGACAAAAGAATAATTATTTCTTACATTCTTCATCAATTTCCTTATTTTATTATCAACAAATTTTGAAAAACTTAAGAATTAAATCGTGAATGATATGTTTGAACAATAAAATTTTAAATTTTATAAATAATAGAAAGGTTTTTTGATAAAGAAACTAGATGATCATTTATATTTTTAAGTTTAGAGGTTAAAAAAATTAATATAGATTACATGTATATAAACATATTTACTGAATTTTTTTATTTCAATAAAAATATTTCTCATGAAGTTTATTTATGAGTCATTATGATAGAGAATACTGATTTTATTGATGTATTATTTCTGCGTCTGTGAAACAACAAAAAAATATTTACAATTTCATTCAATAAAAAATAAAAATTGTTTAAAAGTGGTTTTTTAAGCTTAAATACTATAAATTTGCTTCTATTCAGAATAAAATTCTTTTCCATATTTCTTAAATCTAGTATGCGAAACAAATCACCAAATGTTAATTAGAAAAGATTTAATTAAAAGAATATATTTTTACGACATTTATGTTATTATTTTATTATTTTAAAATCTTAAAATATGAAGAAATATAATTGTTTTATTATTTTACTCAAAAAAAAATCAGTGAAAACAAATTATAAAAAAGATCTATGAATATCAACTTAACGTTAAAAAGAAAAAGAATAAACATGCATTTGTTTAATTATTAAAATTAGGATACAAAATAAAAAAATATTTAAAAAAAATTATGAACTATGGTTTAAAAGATTTGTACTAATTGTTAGTCGTTTTCTAAAAAATTAAAAAAATTCAATAAATAATAAAATAGTTTAAAATTTGAATTTTTATAATAAAATATAAATTTTTCCTTTTTTGATGCAAATGTCTATAAAATTAAAAAAATTTTTCGAATGATATTATTTAATCCCATCTAGAAAATTTAAATGTTAAAAATAACGGTCACTGCTTTTAAAAATATCAAATCAAATAAATAAAAATAATAAAATTTTGAAAGCGATAGAAAATACTAAAATAAAAGTATGATCTATTTTATTGCATAGCAAAATCCAATTATTTTTGATTCTTTTTTCTAGTAAAAATAAAGAAAATGAAATATAGTTCTTAACTAAAAAGAAATGCTAAAAAAATTATCCTTTGATTTTTTTACAACACATTTGTTACTGTTTTCTGATCGAAAAATACGAAAGATGTAACAATTTAAATAATATTAATATCCATAATTAAAATTAAATTTCGATTAAAATTTTTTGAATTGTTTTCAAAATAAACTAAAAACACGTATTAAACACTTGCAGTAAAGCTAATGATTTTTTGCCAAAAAAACAGATTTTTTTACAATAAAATTATTCATTTCAAATTTAAATTTTAATTTCTTCAAAAAAAACGTTAAAAGATATCGTTTACACTCATTAAAAAAGATTATGTTTTACTCCTTATTTTCAGATATTAAATTAAACAGATATTGCTAATAATATTCGATAATTTATAAATTTAAAATAACCCGAAAAATTTTTTTTTATTATATCAATATAGTTTATTTGTTAGTATTTATGTAAGTATAAAACAATGAATTTTTTTTTATTTTTAATGAGATCGTTTCATACCAAAATTATTATTTTTAACAAAATTTTTTATTGATTATATTTTTCTTAATGAAAATGCGTAGTATTCAAAATTAATTTATTAATAATAAATAATAAAATATTTTGATGTGATTAATTTGCGATTAAAAAATCAATAAAACTATCAATATTTTTAACTTTTCATTTTTAAAATTTTAAGCAATTTATTTAAAATGAATACTTACTGATAAAGAGATGCCTTATTATGCATTTAAAAAATGTTAAAATATTTTGAATTTCTTTCTTTATTTTACTAACAAACAATATCTAAAAATGCTAAAATGATTGTAAATATTATCTTAATTGTCATACCAAAATTTTTCATTTTAAATTCACAATATTAACTTAAATATTGAAAAAAAACTGTCAAAGCTTATTTTAATTTACTTTTTGCTATAAAGAAGGTCCCTTTGATTTTTAAAACAATGTAAGAATATGGTTTTAATGAGGATTTTAATGAAAACTTGTTTTAGGATTAAAACCAATTAAAATAGTTTAAATTATTTTGACTTTAAAATATAAATAATATTAATAATTACTATCGATTTTTAAATTAAATATCAACAATAAAAATTATGAAATTATAATAAATTAAAAAAATACAAATAAATTTTCACCCTAAAGAATATTAACGATTAAAAATTCATCAATAATTTTTTAATAAAAAAACTCTAATTTATTTAATTGACTAAAATAGTAAAAAAAATTTGACGAAAGAGATTAACAAAACAATTTATTTGAATCACATTATGATATACATTAAAAAATATTTAGTATTTTAAAAGTAACATTAGTTATAAATAATGACATAAAAATAATTTCTTATATCTTTAAAATACTAGCTTTGTTTCAAATGATATTTTAATATTTTTTGCATGCCACTATAGCAAAACTTTTTTAAAATATCGATATAATATTAATGTCGAAAAAAATTTAATAAAATTTAATCAAAAAAATATTAATTTAATTCAATCAAAGACTTAAGTAAAAAATACCACGTAAACCCTCCTATAAGATTTAACTGAATGGTGTGACCCAAATCTGATAGAGTAAAATTTATTTAAATATCATACCTAAAAAATTTTTAAAATGTTTTTTTCACATTGCTTTTAATATCATGACAATATATAATAATATCCAAATTTAAATATATAATGAATGAAAAAATATGATATTCATTTTAATTATTAAGATTTTTAAAATGCTTTTGCGATATTTTTCCTATAATTTTGTTAAAAATTAAGAAATATGAAATAAATATCCCTATGTCTTTAAATAAGAATCAGTGTATGTCTTATGGAATCAGCGATCAATCAAATGCATAGAATTCAATTAATTGTATATTTTATTTCATATACGCCATATAAAAATCTTAATATAGAATATCAAATAAAAGAAAATGTAATAATTGTTGTAAAAAGATCTTTATTTAAAAAAACTATGCATAAAATCTACTAAATATTTAGTAAATATAAATTAAATGTTTTTTACAAAAAAATCCGTTTTTAAAATCCTTCTTTAAAAAATTATTAATTTTTAGTAATTTAAAAAAGATATATTTCACATTTATTCGTGTTTTTATGTTATGATATAAAATATATATTGAATTTGATATGATCAATTCTTAAATTTCATATGAAATTAAAAATTTTTGTTTTGATTTATTTAAAAAAAATTAAGAAGAAGGAATTTTAACATAAATCGATGGAATTTTAAACATTAATATACTTACAATTTATAAATTATTTTACCCAAAAAAATATTAAATAAATAATGAAAGTTAACAAAAATTAATTTTCAGAATATTAATTTATTAATATAAATATATATGTCGAAATAATACTTTTATTTCAAAAGATCAATGATTACTTTAAAAATACATATATTTATAATATATTATTAAGAATAGAAGAATTGTTTTAATATCTAAAAACAAATGTCAATATTAAAAACGATTAAAGTAAACAGTAAAATGTAAAACATTTTTTTAAATGTTAATGATATCTGAAATTTTATTTTAGATTTTCTCTCAAAGTAAAACTGAAAGATATTTAAAAGATCGATAGACAAATATTAAAATAAAATATATTAATAATATTAATATAATTGATACATTTTCAAAAACTCTTTTTTTACATTCTATAATAAGAACATATTTAAACAATTCATTATCAAAAAATAATAAATTATTAGAAGCTCCATTTTGCAATATTTTTTTTTATTTGAAAGTAATTTTTGGTTAAAAAAATGATGTTCCAATTAAATTTGTTGTTTTATACTATAACATTTTGACAACATTGTATGATTTCTACAAAAAAAATTTATAAAAATTAAAATTATCATGAATAGACAATAATAAGTTCAATTTATATGCGATTTTTAGAACTAAGATAAAAAGTTGTTTTCATAATTGTAAAATAACTATTTTAACAGTAGAAAAATCATAAAAATTAATTCTGGCAATTAAGAGTGAATAAATTGTTTTTACTTATCATCAGTAATTTAGAATGAGGATTTTTAAAAGAAAAATACTGGCGATATAATTAAAAAAATAATTTATGGCAAAACTTTATATTTATATTTCAAAAATCTATAAATATCTAGGTTGAAAAAAAACTGTGATAAAAAATATATTGTTTGGGTTATTAATTCTCTAATAGACATGAATAATTTAAATAAAACGGAGATATTGAAAAAATAGATTATCATAAAATAATAATTAAAATGAAAAAATTCCAAATAAAATGAACTTTTGAAAATAATAAATATTTTATTTAAAATTTAAAATTAATTCATATATAAATAAAAATATTGTTTTTAAGTGTATTTCTTATTTAAAAATTTCTGTGGAAAATCTTTCAATAGTTTGCATTTTATTTTCATTTAATGGATATAAAAATAAAAAATGCCGTACTTGATTGAATAAAAAGAATTTTTTAATTAAATCTTGATAATTTTGAATCAAAAATATCATTACTAAAAGCTATTTATAGAAAGATCGTATTAATTAAATTTTAAATAAATTTTATTAGAAATTTTTTAGAAAAGTTTAGCATAAAATTATTCTGTACACGGTTTTAATAAAAAATACTATTTTATTTGTTAAAAAAATGAAGAAAAAATTAATATTTTGCGTGAACTAGGCTCTTAAAAATATTTGATTTCTAATTTAATAACTTACACGAATTATTAGAGATTTCAGGTACATACTCTAAAAAAAATCTTAAAAATGTAAAATTTTGACTATTTTAAAACATGTAAATTGAAAAATCATAACATGATAGAAATTTTTTAAAAAAATAATTTAAATAAAAATAAAAAGTTTAGGCATGTTTTCTTACTATAATCTATACAAAAAATTATATTATTTGTTTCAACTAACTATTAACTCTTTAGTAATCGATATAATTATTGTTCATATGATGCAATTTTATAAGTAATATAGGTTCAGTTAAATAAAATATTATATAAGTTACAATATATTTAAAAATATGTATTTTTTATTATTAACAAAGAATTAAAAACAATTATTTTTGAATTAAGTAAAAAAATCTTATGATTATGATATTAAAAACATTTTCTTTAATATTTCTAATAATCCAATGGCACACAAAAAAACTGTCTCAATGTAGTAGTTATGATTGAGAAAAAAAGAAATTCGAAAAAAATATTATAAATACTATCATAAAAAAATATGTAAAAAAATCAAGAATCTTACACCTACAAAATAAATTGTAATATTCATAAAAAACTTTTTCAATAATTTATGAATTACATAATATTTTTAAATTATAAATTTCTGTATTTATATAAAAAACTCAAAATTTTTTAAAACTTAATTGTGTTAATGTTTAAACAATAAAAAAAATTTAGCTAAAGAATGATTTTTTTTAGAAATATATACAATAGATACATAAAAAATCACAAAAATCTATTTTAATAAGTCTCTACGTAAAAAATATATTGCATTTATCGATTGAAATTAACTTACAATTCACAAAATTTTTTATTAATAAAATTTTTCTATTTTTTATTACAAATGAATTTTTCTATCTATTTTATAACCAAAATATTTTACGAAAATCAGTAAACATTTGTTTTAAATAGTAAATTTAAAGAATTTTTTTATGAAAATAATTATGAGATTTTTACATTAAAATTTTTACAAATTTTAAAAATATTAAAATGCATAATAAATTAAATATTTATTTATATAATTTTTAAAAATAAGTAAGTAAAAAATTTTTAAATATCTAACAAAATACTAAATCACACAAATATTGATATGTTTTTTCTTTCTGATATAATTATTTTAAAATTAATGTCTTTTTATGATTTTTTTTATTCATAATAAAAAATTTTATTTATTTTACCATTAAAATATAATATCTAACTGCCATTTTTTAGACATTAAAATCTCCAAACACCGTTCATGGTTAATCTCTATTTAATAATATTTAAGTATTCTTTCTGTTACAATATTGATTAAAAAACAAATTTTTTTTTACAGCACAATCTAAAAAAAAAAAATTTTTATTTTTAAAAGTTTCATCAAAATCATCTTATTGTTAAAATCTATTTTAGCTAAATTTTAAGGATTTTTTGACAGATATAAAATAATAATTTTAAAAAAAGCGTTATTTTATCCTAGCTAACTTTAGTAAATGTAGGATTTAAAAATTTGTTAAAAAATTATTTTTATATGTGTAAATATTAAAAGTTAACAATGTTTTACAGGGTTTACACCCACATTTTGACATCTTACGGACCAATTTTGATATCTTACGGACCAATTTTGACATCTTACGGATCAATTTTGACAAATAAATAAAATTAAAATTAATAAAAATACTGAAAACTAAACACTGAAGTATAAAATAAAAGCAAAAATACGCTATAAAATTAATAAATCTTTAATTATAAATTTCTTCTTTTCTAAGACATCTAACAATATAGCCCAACATATTTCGATAAAATCCATTGCAATCACTTGAAGAAATTAAAGTAGACATATCCATAATAGATCTTAGTAATTGGTCTTCGGATGCTATTCTTTCGTTTCTTACCAATTGTTTCCATTTGGCAAACATTTTCGATAGGATTTAAAAAAGGAGAATAAGGTGGCAAAAACATAAGTCTATGCCCATTTTGAATTATTAAATTTTCAATCAAAGGAGACTTATGAAACGATACATTGTCCATAATGAAGACTGCATTTGTAACACCTTCAGAAGACATTTTTCCTATAACCTTTTCTATGAAATCTTTCAAAAAAGCCGTATTGTATGCTCTTGTTTGAGCTTCATAATCAAAAATACCTTCCTTATTCAACAGACTGATATGTTTCTTGTGCGTATGTTTGAAACAACATGAATCGGACTAGTTCCTACCAACGAACGCCCATATCTTGAACGCATAGAAACGTTAAAACCAACTTCATCAAGATAATATATTTTGTTTTCGTAAACAGAGCTAATTGTACTCATAAACTCTTCTGCGTAATTTAATCCTAAAAAAATTACACTTTCAGAATTTCTGCGCTCTGGAATCAGTACACTTCTTTTAAAACTGTATGAAAATGCATCAATGCATGATGCTATTGTTGTCGTTCCAATTTCTATATTTAATATCTCAGAGCACATTTTTTTTAAATTTTGTAGAGTTAAGCTACAATTATCATTTATCCATTCTTTTATTTGTGCTTTATTTTCATCTGTTAAAGCTTGACGACACACACCACCCTTCTGCTTTATTTTAACTGATCCTGTCTCATTATATGCCTTGATTATTGCATATATTGTTGTTCGCTTATATCTCATAATTCTAGATATATCAGAAACTGTATTTCCATCTAGATATGCCTCAAGTATTTTTTGCCTTTGTTCGTCTGATATAAAATTATTAGTCATTATGGGTTAAAAAATATTTTGTCAAAATTGGTCCGTAAGATGTCAAAATTGGTCCGTACGATGTCAAAATTGGTCCGTAAGATGTCAAAATATGGGTGTAAACCCTGTATATATAATTTAATATCCTTAGTTGATATTGTAAAATTGTTTTATTTATTTTTTCTCTAGTTTTTTATTTTTTACACGATATTTTATAAGACAAAAATATAAATGATTAAAACTGTAAATAAAATCGTTATTTTGTTGAAATTCATCAGTTTTATGGTTTTAAATTAAAAAAAATTATTATGTTAGCTTTCTAAGTTTATAAATCGAAAATTAGATGTATAAGTCTTCATCTGTTTTTCAATACTATACTATTAACATGTTTATGAATAAAACTCAAAATATTGACAAATCAAAATAGTTAAATGATATAAGTTTTATCATAAACAAACTGAAAATTTTATCAGCTTCCTGCTAATCTTATTAAAAAAATAAGTATTTTTAGTAATACATTCGTTTTGTGGAGCCATTTAAAATGGTTATAATTTTAAAATATCTGATATAATCAGTCAACTTAGAGGGTTTTCCATCACATTTTAACATCTTGCCAATGAATTTTGACATTGAATCACAACATTTTGACACACTCCTGCACTTTAAATTGCTGACATTTTTGCAATTTCTTCAAAATGAAAAATATTTCTATTAAAAATGAAGATAGTAAGAAAATCGTTGACGCAAATGTCAACGGAAAATGTTGCTACGATATTGCTAACGTAATGGGATTTAAAAGAACTTTCGTTTGCGCTGTAATCAAGAAATACGTTAAATGACAGCCTATTGAGAGGCAGTTAAAAGGTGGTCCAAGACATACGACCCTCTGCAATGAAAAAAAAACTTATAATAGAATGGATTGAAAAAGATTGTTGTGTTTCTTTGGACAAAATATGCATTCGACTCAAGAGCGAAAAGGATATTATAGTGAGCCAAACAACTGTAAAAAGATGCATTGCGCACTTTAATTTTATGCTGAAGCGAGTCCACACAATTTGAGGGATTAGAAACTCTAATGAGGTACTTAGTGATTGAGTTATATAGGCCGAACGATTTATGGCACTACTTTCTACGATTGCCCATACAAACATTTTCTTTATTGACGAATTTGGATTCAATATTTCATTGAGAACTAGAAAAGTAAGATTTCTCGCTGGCCATAGGGCCATTAGAACTGTTTCTTCCATTTGAACAAAAAATATTTATGTGTGCTGTGCCATTACAAAAAATTGTATATTTGGGTACAAAGTACAGACAAAAGCATTTAATACAGATAGATTTTTGGCTTTTATTCAAATTAAAAGTGAAAAATTATCCAGAAAAGGAATTGCTGGAGTTATCTTCGTTATTGATAACGGCTCGTTTCACAAATCTGCAAAGAATGAAGAGGTCTTCACTTTAGCTAAGAATAAAATTATGCTTTTTCCCCATATTCTCCATTTCTTAATCAAATATAAAATATTTTTTTAAAGTGGAAGCAATATGTGATAAATGAAAAGCCTGAAAAAAGAAAGGCTTATTTAATAGCATTGAACGTGGATAAAACCTCATTTCGTCGGAGGAATGTACAAATTATTATAGGCACGAGATATGTTTCTTGGCAAATGTCTAAAGATAGAGCCAATACAGTAAAAATCAGTTAAAAGACAATTTCAATAATTTTTTAATTTTTTTCTTATAGCCTATTTTGTCTGAAGTAGAGAATTGGTCAACTGATTTCTTATTTTGTGTTTAATATTAGGAATAAAAAAAAATAAAAAAATAATTGAACCTTAAATTGAATATTTCGAATTTTCATTTTTCTGGATATTTTTTTTAAATAGCTCATAATAGGATCGCTTTCGACAGTTGAAATATTCTTATATTAATAAGCATCAAGATCATTGGCTTAATAATACCGTTTTATAATTCTTATTCCTTCTAATGCTTAATTTTTGAAAAAAGCTGGCTGTTGAAAACATTCTTTAGAAGAATCTTCTTGAATATCAGATTTATGAATTACTGAATCATTATGAAAATCTTCGTTGCAAATATCAGTTTGATCATCCGCCATAATAAATTCTTGAAATGCATTTTAAGATGTAAAAAATGATGCCGAGACCTCTTCTTCAACAAGAATATTAGTTTCTTTTGAATTACATGTTTCTAAAATTCCATTGTTACCAATTATTTTAAATGTATTTGGTATTGCTAAAAGCGTAACATAATGCCATGCACATTCAATTAGTGAAAAAGAATCAACAAGTATGATTTTGAATTCTTGGTTTGCATCAAGAGCTTCTACTACTCGAGAAATTTTTTTGTTTTTATAATGTAATTTAAAGTTATATATTACTCAATTATTCATTGGTTGGAGTTTACTTGTCGTATTTGTTTGTAGAAACACACAATTGATATTTGTTAGTATATTTGCTACTTCTTTTAAAGTATGGGCAGAAAAATTATCAAGTAACAATAAAATTTCTCGTCCATACTTTCGCAAATCAGAGTCCCATAACATCAACTCTTCAACAAAAATCTGTGAAGTCATCCATGCATTTATATTAGATTTATATTTAAGTCCTGTAAATGATTGGTTTTTGAGACATCATGGATTTTTGAATTTTCGAATACCAAATAGTTTTTGTTTTTCACCTGTCATACTAACACAAAAGTAAATAGTGAGTCGTTTTTTTGAAATTTTTCTCCATGACATTTTTTACCTTGAAATTTCAGTTTTCGTTTTGGCAGCATTTTGTAGAACAATCCAGTCTCATCAGCATTAAAAACATTCTTATCAGTGTAATCCTTTTTGAGGTTGGGCCAAACATCCAGAAGCCAATTTTAAACAGATTTAATATCAACGGAGTTTTATTCTCCTGAAAAGATTTAACTTGTAATATTGTGGCGCTTTTTTAACCTGCCAATCCATCCCAATGTACAATTAAATTTTGTTGTTATGTTTTTTTGCAATTTGATTTTCTTTTTCCATCAATATTGGTCCATTTATTGGAATACCTCTGAATCTTTCTTCTTCGAACCATGAGTAAAGATCATTATAGATAACTTCATGAACGGGTTTTCTTATCTTTTTTAAAGAATTTGAAAACAAACTCCACGCACTAATTATTTTTATCTTTATCACTTTTAATTTTTGATATTATTGATGAACCAAAGCCATATTTCTTTGCCAGTTCACTTGCTTTAATATTCTTTTCGAGTGCAGAAATAATTTTATATTTTTGTTTTAACGTCAGATTATTTCTTTTATTTTTCGACAACTGGTTTGGGAAAAAATTTAAGTGTCTTATATCCGAATATCGGTTATAAGACAATTTTAAAATATAAAATTGTTATTTCATAACTAAAAACATGGAAAATTGTCTTATAAACGATAAAAAAACATATAAACGAGTTGATTATAACCGGTTTTTACTATAATCGATGAATAAATTTTGATTAATTTAATTGACTTTATTTGATAATAATTTTTAATAATATTTTTCATTTAAATAAACAGATGATTATCAAAATGGGGTGGTAAATTTTCAAAATTGATTGGCAAGTTGTCAAAATGTGGTGGGTCAGTGTCAACATGTGTTGGAAAACCCTGTAAATTAATTTTTAGATAAATAATGCTGAATGAGCTTAAATTAATATATTTTATGGTGATTTATATCTTTATAATTAAAGCCTTAAACGATATTTTATCAAATTAAATAAAATATTTTTTACCTTTTTCATTGAATTTTAGCTTTTTTAATTTTTTACATGATGAAAAAAGGATTTTTTTCGAAGAAGTATGTTAAAAAATTTAAAAATAACGATTTTTTTAAAATATGAGTTCTTAAGAAAAATCATTTTCCAAAACAAACCAAAAACTTATAGAAAATCTTAAAAGTCTGTAATTAATATTTAAAAAATGTATGGCACATGAAAAATCATGAAAATATCATAATTTAACTTTCAAATTTGATGTTAAATCGTCATTTAAATATTTTTCATTTAAATATTTTTTTTCTAAAATAATCGTAAGTTCATTGAGTATTCTTTCCTAATTTTACTTAAATAACAATTTTGTTTATTTTTATTATTATAACTAAGTAAAATTTAAATCTAAATTTCTAAAAAAAAAGAATTTGAAAATAATTAGCGTCAAAAATTTTATTTTATTGCCTCTTATTCAATTATTACTTTAAAAGTATTTATAAAAGGTAGATTTTATTTATACAAATAATATCGTCCATAAATTACTCACTGTGATTTGAAAACTTCTGTAATTTTTCTGATTTTTTTTAATATATATCGAAAATTCAAACGAATCAAGATCTTTTTTTAAATTTTTTTAAAATTAATATTCATTAAAAGATGATTGATAGTTTTTTACCCTGGTGCATTTTAATATTATTAGTTATAAAAATTGAAAAAAATTTCGATATTAAGTAAATGAATAAATATTCTGAATTTTAAAACTTTAATTCGACCTATTTTTTAGATACTGATATTTTAAAATTAACATAAGTCGGATTTATAACGGTTTTTTATTTTTGTGAATTATTTTGGCTTAGGCAGTATATTTTAAAACAGTCTTATTTTGATTTTTTAAATTTATTATTTTTTTTGTTTTTGTGAATTTATGCAAAAATTTTTATTATGTTTCGTAATATTTCTCAAACTATAATTTTATAATACATGTATTTCTATATTTTAAAATATTTTTGAATACTTATTTTATTTTATAATTTCATCAAAATAATTTTATTGTTGATTTATCGTCATGTCTTTAATTTTTTTTAATAAAATTACAAAGTATTTTAAATATAAAATAATACTTTTTTTTATTTTTATATATTTTTTAATTAGTTATAATTTCTTTTGTTAAACTAAAATAAACAAGAGTTAATTAACATTTTATAAAATCTCGATGATATTGACTTTACTCTTATCAGCCATAGTAAAAAAAACTCCAAAGTCAATATCCCATAAATATTTTTATTCTTAAAGATGTAGTAGTTATTTTTAATTTGAAATAGTTGGTTAAGATTGAACAATCGTGATTATATTTTTTGTAATAAACTTTATGTAGTTTCAGAAAAAGAAATAAGTTTATTTCAATTTTTAACTGGTAATTATTTTTAATACAAAAAAATATTTTATGAAATAATTTAAATCATTTTTTTGTTTATTTAATTATTCGTCATAACCATAAGCTTTATCATTGTGACCGTTTAAACAAATTTGAATAAAAGATATCGTCAAAAAATTATTAGTTTTTCATTTTATAGAAGAAACATAATTATTATTATTTAATTTGAAATGTAATTAGTTCGTTATTTTTCTATGTCAAAATTTCTTTAAAAATTTTATCTTAAAAATTTAATTTATTTTAGAATCAAAAAATATGCTATATAATATAGTAATCATCTTTTGAATAAAAAACTAAATGTCATATTTCGTTTTTTCGTTAAATGAAAATTTGCCCACTTTTTATGGCAATTTTTTTTATTTGTTAACTTGTTTATTTTAATCGATAATTTTATAAAAATAAAGAATTTTTAGCAAATTACTTATTTCATAATAATTTCTTTATTCTCATTATTAATATTTATTTTTATCTTTTATAATAACAATACAAATTTTCCTAATTACAGTGAAGTTTAACAGGGGAAATTAGAGACTCTAAAAAAACTACATATTTTTTAACGATTTATATTATTTTATTTTTATCAATTACTATCTAACATAAAGTAGCACAATATCTAACTCGATATATTACATTCGATGTAAAAAATTTTTTAAAATAACATTTGAATATTAGTGCTTTCTTAGTTATATAACATATATTGAAATTTTAAAACGGTAATTTATATGTCATAATGAGATAAAATAAAACTATAAAATTATTAACCACAATAAAACAAATTGGTCGAATTAAATCTTGATGTTAATATAATATTTTAAAAAAATCATATAGAGATTAATTTATATTAATTATAGCTTAATTAATCTTTAAATTTTTCAATTTAACTCTTATATAAATTTGCAACTTAAATTAACGATTTTTTAGCAATTTAATTCAATTTGTTGTTAATTTTTTAAGCATGAATTTTTTTTGTGTATCAGTATAACTATTGAACGAATTTCATAATTTAATTTAATAAAAAAAATTATCATAATAATAAAATTTTACTTGATATTTTAAATGATTTTTAGAAAATTTTAATTAGCATAATGATCAATTATTTTTAAAATAAAATAAAATTTCAATTTTAATAGAGTCAATTTCGATAAAATTTTTTAAATTTTGATCAATAACATGTCATAACTTTAATGATAGATAGAGAAAATTAAAATCTAGAGGCATCTTTTTATTAAGAAGTAATAAAAACAAGAGTATTTCATCATAAATCTTTTTTATATGCGTATTTTAAGCTAATACTGACAAATGTCTTAGAAATTTTTTAGTGTGAGGAAGATATATTGACATTACAAATAAAATTTTAATCTATTGATAAAATATAAATTATTTTATTATATATACATCTTCAATTTATGATGCTTTCAAAAAAATGAGGCATATAATTTTTTGGTTTTTAGGTATTAATTGCAACAATTCATTCAGAAACCAAGAAACGTTCTATTAAATATCAAAATGTCAAATAATTAAATTTATCGGGATAATATTTATTGCTAAAATATTTAGAACTGAAAAATATCCTTATATCAGTAAATTTTTGAAAGCGTGTGATTAATATTAAAAGATTTTTATCAAAGATAGTTATTTAAGTTAAGAGTGTAAAAATCACAAATAAAAATAATAAAACGATATGGTTTTCAAAAAATTTAGTAAAATTAATAAAATTTAAAAAAATATATTATTTTTATCTTGACAAAACCTAAAACAATTATGTTAAATAAGTATTTAATTAATGAAAATATTTTTTATCTTCAAACTATATAATGTTTTTAACAAAATTTATAAATATGAAAGAAAAAGTTGAAGAAATAATTTTAATATTGAAAACTGCTGTCAGTATTCAAAGATAAATGAGTACTTCATCACGTGGAATGACTCTAGATTCCTCAAGCTTCATAAAAACTTTACCAAAAGGCGTAGGGATCAATTATTGCACTAGCGTCATCGTCCCTAGATATTAGTTCTGATTCTCGAATTTTTTTTATATGTTATTCATAAGTCGGTGTACCCCGTTTTTAAAGTTTAAAGGAGCTAACAAGATTCTGTGTTCAAAAATTTGATCAGTGCTTCGAAAGCAATTACTGGCAAAACGTTAACATCTTGTTCAGTTTCATGGACAGAAAAGTTGAAAAGAGACATAAAAATTATTATTAGATGTATGAAATTCCTAAATTCCATTAAGACCTTTATGAATAAATTTAGTAAAAGTTTGATCGAACTACAAAGTTGGCTAACGGTTAGAAACCAGAAAAGGGAACAATATAGCAATCATATTCTATGTTTCACTTAATATTTTTCCATTAGAGTCCTCTGTAGGCAGTGATGCTTTTAAAATATTTAACAGTCAGTTTACGGAAAATTTTTTATTTGGTTTTTTAAATATTAATGTCTTCATCTGCTGTCTGAATTGAGGTTAGGATGTAACAGAACTCGGACACTGATTCAATGGGTTTGTTAGAAACTGTTAGTTGCTGTGGATTAATATTTTTACCAATGAAAAGTGATTTAGATTTTGATTGGTTGGTTATAAGAACGAGTGAAGCAGCATTGACATAAGATTTGATTGAGGAATTTGAGCTTTTGATGTTTGATGAGAATACAGAGCTATATTATCAGCCAAAGAGAGATTTTATAGCATTTTAGTTCTTATTCGAGATCCTTGAAAAGATCCTTATGCAATTTTTAGTTCTGGAATCATATAGTCTGGATGTCCGTAATCAAAAATATCATGAACAAAAATGACCTTAAGTATCACTCTGTAGTACACCAATTTTCAATTAAAATTCATCAGTATCTCCATCTATAGTAGTAAAAAATCTTCAAAAATTTTTACAAATGCATCGAATAGCATTAGTAATTTTTGGTAGTATACCGTAACTTGATAAAATTTGAAACATACACCGGTTGTTTAATAATTTAAATTCTTATTTTAATTCTATTAAATTAGGGTAAAGAAATGACTTTTTTTGCCAGAAATAGATTTGATTACAGGTGGTTTAGTAAAAATAAGTTCAAAGTTGACCTATACTGACGAAATCCGTTCGGATTTTTTCTAAGGTAGTTTTTCAACTTGATCTTGAATTCTTTTAAGAAGACTGTGATTTCATCATTTAGGTATACAGAGCATTAATCTTAAGCGCCTATAACAAATGAATTGTGAAATTTCTCCCTTTTTGGAACAGTTATAAGGCGATAAAAAAGGACTGCATAGTTGATTCACAGGCAGTTAAAATTGAATTTAACTTCGATGAATTATTTTAAGAACAGTAAAATCCTCACAAAATCTGGTTCAATATCTTCAGGTCCACATGCTTTTTCTATATTCATTTTCTTTTGCATAATTGAAGAATTAGGAAAAGGTTTATTCGCTTATCTCAACATTCGTCAAGAATTGGCAGAAAGATTTTGATTTTAAATTTATCTGATCAGTAAGTTGCATTGTAAAGCAACTTTTTAAATATGACTTTTTTCCAGAAAATCGCTTATCTTTACTGAGTGCGTTGATTTTAGCAACCGTATAGTACCTTCTATAGTCATTTCGTCGATGGTTTTCAACCATACTTATGTCTACATTCGTTATAATCTAACCGAATGTGATTAATCAGTTCTTTAATATAGCGCCTATAATTGTTTTTTTTTACTACTGAGAATGGAATTTGAATGAGGCTGAAAACTCAACATTTGTGTTTATCGTTTTATAACGCTTATGAGCTTTCTTAACTACCTTTTATACACAAAAGAACTTTTAAAAACTGTTTAGTGACCATAGTAATGGTTTAATAGATCATAATACTGTTGAGATATATTCTGCAACAGAAACAGCCCAGACTCTATAAAAGCCGTATATCCTTGTTATTGATCCTGTGAGGCGCGAATGTTTTCCTTGAAATACTTTCTGCATTGAATTCGAAACTCTGAATATATATCTAGATTTTTAAGTTTAGAAAGATTTTATATCGTATCCGATTCTTTATTAGTCGATTATATTGAAGACTAAGATTTAGGATGGTGAAGAGTAGTGAATGGTCTGAGGCGAAGGTCTCAAGATTAGTGTGTTCAGTATTTCACAAAGTTAAGATATTTCAACCTGCAAATAATTTTATCAATTTTTTTAAATAAATTTTGTGGTAAACAATGCTTACTGAGTCTACCAACAAGCGTGAGAAAGAGAGTTAGTTATTAAAGAAGAATGTGTTAGATGCATGAAAATTAATGAATTGATACGAATTTCTATTAATAACGCAAGGATATGCGATTGGAATCGAAGTATTTTTTCAAAGATGCGCCTTTCAGTTTAAAAGGATCTATAAATATAGCCTAACGCTCTGAAATATTTACTGTTTTTTGCATTTCAGAGTAAAATCAAATACTTAACGCTTCAAAAGAGTCAATTTTTTCCGAGTAAAAAACAATAATAACACGTTGTATATATGATTTAGATTGTTTCTTGGTAAGCAAGAGATGATTAAGAGCTTGATGAGTTGTTAAATAGAGAGAAATGAGTCCAGTGAATATTAAAAATTATTATTATTAATAGTAAGACTCCTGCATTATCTTAGTTGTCTGCTGACAGAGAAACAACATTCGACAACCTTTTATATCATGATTCTTCATATCCTTCTCGCCACTAATGCCATTTTCCTATTTCAATTAAAACAAAAAATCACTATTTTTGATTTAGCGTTGTGATCTTTTCGATTCTCGTCGCACTTTAAGATCGATAATTCAAGCTCACAATTTTTATCTTATTATCATATTGTGTAAAGAACGATTTATCCTTGTGAGTTCATTTTCAACCTACTTATCATCTTGCTGGCAAGATATAACTATCACGAGTAGGTCCTTTGCTTGGCCAAAAAAACCTCATCCGTTCCCATAAAATTATCATTATTATTAAAGTTTAATTAGGGATATTATTGCAGAGCTCAAACGATACTCGATATTTTATTCATGGCCAATTACAGGCCACGTCCCTATTATAAATTAGAAAAAATATTTTGAAAGTTTATAGAGCAATATTTTAGAAAATTTTACTTAAATTAAGAAGGTAATTGAATAAAATTTTTAATTTCTTAAAAAACATCTTTTTTGTCATAAAATTATTTTTAATATCGACAATTCTGTCTGACAAACGTTTTAATAATTTTTTATAGCCATTAACCTCATTGTTTTTCATTTCACTATTTTGAGGTTTAAAAGTTTTCAAAAGCCTCATAATAACATCAAAACTTAAAATGAAATAAATAATTTATAGAGAATTCTTGGATAAATTTTAAATATATTTAGAGACATATCTTAAGCTTGTCATATAATTTAACATTCTTGCAAGTATTTGTCTCACAGTTACAAAAAATCATTGTTAAAAAATTTTAGAATTTAAACAAAGCATTTTCAATAATTTTTATCACCATATTAATTTAATTATTTAAATGTTAGGAGAATAAACAAGCCATATATTATTTTTTAAATAAAAAAATCATTAGTATAAATCGCAACTGCTAGACGGTATACTAAGTTGTATATTGGTAACAATTTTGTTATTATATTTTTTTGATTAAAAATACTTCAGTATTTTTTTAATAACTATATATTATTGAACCATTTATAGTTTTTCTAAATTTTATTAATTTAAAATTTTAATGTTCCAAAATAATAAAAAAATAAGGAGAACATAAAATATTTACCATTATAGTAAGAAAAATTTATCTAAATTGTATTATTTTGGTTATATATAAAAAAAATAAATAATGGTGTTGAGAGGAAAATCGATTGAGAAAAATTAATGCAATTATGGATAAATTTGTTAAGATTATAAGATTTTATTTTAGTTTTATTTTTTAATTCCCTTCCATTTGTATGGAAAAAAATTATAAATCAATAAAATTTGATTTTTTAAAACTGGATAAGATACACGTAAACGCACAAAGTGATATAAAAGATAAAAGTCAAATGAGCTTAATCGGTACGGTAAGCAAGATGTAAAAAAATATCATGTTGTCCGGAAGCCAAATTTAAAAAATTTGCCTTTTTCGTTCTCATTTGTTCAAACAAAAATATTTTAGCGATTTTAAATTGTAGTTAAGTAGTTTTTGATTGTTTTAACTTGATAGCATGTAAATTTAAAAATAATTTTATATAAAAAAATATTAAAATATTTCAGCTTTATTAACAAATATATGAAAAATAGATATTCTATCACATATTAGAATTTAAAAAGGTAAAAAAAGATTTATTATAAATTAAGAAGATAAGAAAATTGAACCATTATACTTTGATCGTATGCGTTATTTAGAAAAACATTTTGGTTTATGACCTTAATACTGGTTAAAATCTTCCGATAAAATTTTATTGATATTCGTCGCCATTATAAGTTGGATTTGAAGTTAGATATTTTACTTCATTCAATAATTACTATGATTTTCTTATCTTAAATATTTTCTTAGACTGAATCAATGATATTTTTTAAAATAAACAGAGGAGAAAATGTTTTCATAGCTTTCTTATAATGCTATAATATTTTTTAACCATTATCTAAGTTATAACATTTAAAAATATACATATATAAAATTTAATTTTATGTTTTCAGTTCGAAAACATTAAAAACTAGAGTTTATTCTTTATACTTTTTCGATTATTTTGTTTAATTTATATTCTTGAATTCAACTAGTCAGTTTAGCACATTCAATTTTCACTGTGAAAGACAATCACGAATACAGTCCTGTTACTTTAATCATTAAGGAATTTTTTTATCATGTTTAAGATAATTATTAATTATAAATTCTGATAATATTTTGGTCGATAATTAAGATGTAAAAATCAATGATTCGTAAAAATTGTTGAATAAACATTTTATAACTGACATTTTAAATATCGAAAATAACAATTTTTTCAATTTTTTATATCAAAAATAAAAAAAAATTATTTATAAGTTTACTAAAATCCAACTTATTTGAATATCATTTAAATCTTTATAATTTTATAAAAGAATGATTTATTAATTTTTGAATAAATTTAATCGCTTCTAATTACTCAATCTATCCCTTATTAGTAATAATCCATTGTGATTTTTTTTAAATACTATTTTAGCTAAAAAATTGTTCATATTCGGATTTTTCAATGATACATATCGTAAAAAAATTTATAACTACATTCTAATGCTTATTTAACAAAAATAAATTTTTTTCTCTAAAGACAAACCTTGAGTCCGTGATATTTTCGATATAAAAAATTTTTATTTAAGTTATCTAAATTTTAAGGATAATTTTGGTCAAATTATTGAATTTATTATCAATTATAAATCAATGTATTCGTTTTTATCCAGACACTTTAAGCAAAGAATAAATTAAAAAAACTGACATAAAAATTTTTTTTTATAATTAATGTATTACTTTTAAATTTTTTAAAAGAGATTGAATTTATTTCATATTCTTGAAATTTACAAGCCTTGAAAATCTATTAGTTAGAATAAAAAAAAGTTTTTTGGATTAAAATTAATTGATGAGATAAATTTTTCACTTTATTTATAGCGAATATAAAATTTATTATTAAAAAATTGTACTAACATAAAAATAATTTTTATCAATAAAATTCATTAAATACTTTTCAAAAGATAATTCTTTATTTAATTTTAATTAAAATAATATTTAATTATTCCCTTTGCTAAAAGAATATAAAGTTTTTATTAATTTCACATATCTAATTTTGAAAATCTTTAAACAATACTATAATTTGAATTTATTGTAATTTTAAAAAGTACGTTTTTCACTTTTTTTATTTATAACGTAAAAAAAGTTCAAATCAAAATTAAAATCAGAAAATAAAACTAAATTAGATTTTTTTTTATTGATTTTTCTTTTGTGAGAAAATAAATGCTTATGTTTTTTTAAATAAATACAAATCTTAAGATAGTTTCTAATACATTAAACATATGATTAATAAAATTAAAAATTTTTTCTTACAGAATGAATAAATAGTTTTATTTGAACCATTGTAAGCATATAAAAAATTTTAAATGATTGATTGGTAAAAACACTATTTTAATCCGTAGAAATCTAGTTTTAAAGATGCATCAATTATAATATAACTAATAAAAATTAAGAAAAAAAAAGACAATTCAAAGCATTTAAAATTTTTGCCTCCAAAAATTTAATGTTGATTAAATTTAAACTTAAAGTTTTTCCATGTATTATATTACCCTCATAACAACATTAAAAACAACGATTTGAAATGTTATTTTACAAAAAATAAATAAAACGAAAAAATTACATTAAAAATGACTCATCATTTACCGAAAAGTTTAAAAACATTTATTTTTAACTTTTTATGTATATTTGAGCAGATATTTTAATATTTTTGTAATTTTAATTTTTAATTATCTATATAATTAAAAAAAAATTTTAATTAATTACTTTCTAATTCATTCCTAAATAAAATTTTGACATTTAGAATTTTTTATATAGTTATGGTTAGGTTATTTCAGAAATAGTTTAAAATACCTGTCATAAAAATTTAAATCTTTGCATTTGTTTGCTTTATTAAACCTTGAGATTGAAAAATAAGCTTGTTGCTAATTATTTAATATTTTCTTAAAAAAATTAACTTGTCATATTTATTATAAATTTTTTCATATTTTAAATTTTATCCTAACTAAAAGATATTTCAGAAAATATAAATAGTTGTTGTCAATTATATAAATTTAGTAAATTAATTATCTTATAAAAATTATATTGGATAAAAAATAAGATATCACTATTCAATTTTATTTAAGTTTGTAAAATTTTATAATAAGATAATTTGTCCTAGCTAAAAAATTTCATTAAAACAAGCTTAATGTTGACAGCGATAAAGTAATATTAAATCGACCCCATGTAGTTATTAAATTTAAAAACTCAAAAAATATAGCATTATTTACTTTTAAATTTAAAATTGCATTAATTTACATCGAAAGTAAATATTTTTTTAATTTTATGTAAAAATTAATAAAATATCCTAATACTGCATATTCAAATAAAAGAAACCCGAAAAATAATTAAAAAAAAATACTTATTATTATGCGAGAATATAGAAATTCATGTAAATTAATTAAATTTCATCTCAGTCAGAAATTGTTTACGCTACAATTAATATAAAATTTTGAGAATACATCATTTTTCAAAATTAAAATATTACATTGATTTAAATATTTTTCAAATAAATATTTTTTTATTTACTCAATATTTAGAAAAGTAAAAAAAGTTTTTTTTATATAAAAAGTGAAAGATATTATTTATGGATATAAGGGCATTTCTTAATTGATAACGATATAGAATTTATTTGGATAAAATAATGGATATATTAAAAATTTTTTCAATTCTTCTTATTTCACCCTTGATTAAACAAACTTTATATTTTAAAGAGGTATATATTAAATTTGGCAAATTTGATATGTGACGTATACAATTTTAAGAAATTGTTTTTCTCACACAAGTAATATATGTTGTAATTTATTTTAATGCTGGTAAGTAAATATCTTGATATGAGAGAATATTCGATTTACAAACATCGATCCTTGATAAAAAGTAATCATATATAAAATAGAGCTGCACTATGGATGTTTTTAGACATGATACTCACAATAAACTTTTGAATATTAAGTATATAATAGTTAAAATGAGAAGTTGGATTATTTCTTTGGAAATTATTTTTAATACCTAAATATCCTTCAGTTTTTTAAAATGGTTTTTTTTTGAATATCATTAATTAGGTCTTTGTTTAATTTTTAGAAGATAAAAAATATAAATATAGAAAAATAACACTCTAATAGCATAGTTTTTAAATGCCTCCAAGAAAAAGTAATTTTGTTTTGTATATTCTCTTTTATATATCGAATTGAAATTAAGAGAAATCTTTTTAATCTTGATGAAGGATAAAAATGATAAAAAAATATTAGAGAAATATTATATAAATAATCAGCTTTATTTGACTTAGTATATTATTCTGTTTCTTAACCTTGATATTTATTCTTAAATATATAACTAAATCCGGATTTAAAAACAATACTTTTCTAGATTATATTAAAAAAGCGACATGATTGATGGATGTATCGGACGTAAATGGATGTTGAAAATCACTATCACTTCAAAGGTAGAAATTTTGAGTAGAAAAAAGGATTTTTTATATCTGTTTTTCTAAATTAAAAAATTTACGACTTTCCATGATACAAACTATCTGTTTTAGAAAGCATAGTAGATATGATTAATAATAAAGGATATTATTCATTTATTTTATCTAAATCTGCATGGAAGATATTTTTTTTTAATTACTAGCAACTTTCGTAGGATTTATTTGGGTAAATAGAATTTTTTAACAAGTAAGGTTAGGCTTTTCTTATATTATTTTGTTTTTTTACAAAAGGTTGTACCCTACCATTAATTCGTGAAATATTTGTAAAAAAAATTTTATGAAATTATTATTAACAAAAAAAAAAAATTCAATGATTGTGTAATCTAATATTATCAGAATGTTGCGACATAAAAAATATAGTGATTGTAATATATACACTATATAAAAAATGGCTACCGCTGCGTGCGTGGCGTTTTGGTCATTACATTGGTGACGAGGATGTGCCAGGGTTCGAATCCCGCAAAGGGCGTCTTTCCTCAAACTCATATGTTAGTTGTCAACACTTCAAGGCTCATCTCGCGGTCTCTCTGTCTTCAATTAGCATGTGGTATTCATCACTTCTTTTAAAGGGGGAGTAATGTAATATATACACTATATAATAATGGCTACGGCTGCCTGCGTGGCGTTTTGGTCATTACAGTGATATTAAACATATATTCCTAAAATTTAGGTAAATATTAAAAAAAAATTAATTTTAAGCGTAAATTATCTAGTCATTAAAATTTAAAATAAATCTTAAAATTCATTAAACGCTCTTATAGTTCCTTATTTTTTATCTAAAATTAAAGTTTAACAGTTCAGTAATTTATTAAAACGCTTTTAGCCAGAAAAATGCAATTAATCATTAATCTAACTATCTAAATGTTAAATATTTGTAGTATAAAACAAAAAGCCTGCACTTCTTTTTTTTCTTCGATTAAATAATATTAGATTTGCTGAAAAAAATACACCGTTAGTTATAACCAATAAAACGAGTATAAATGTGATATTTTTTGAAACTTCATATAAAAATTTACTATTACATTTATAATATTCGCAATTTTTTGGATTGCATAAATTTTCAGGATCAGTTAGCGTGCACATTTCTAAATTAAGTTAATTTCTTATCTTCTCCCCCACAATCGCATTCTTCACCCTGGTCAACAACGGCATCGCCACAAATAGTAAAATTATGCTTTCAATGATAAAAAAAAAAACATTTATGGAGGAAATAACAATTTCTGATTTATTCAAAAATAAATTATTAATTTCTTTAAAACAGCAAATATCAAATGTTTTATGTTCTTTCTCTCCATATCTGTAAAATAGAACATGTTAAATATTTTTTTAAATATAAAAATATATTTTATAAATATCACGTACAAAGAATGATTTTGACTATCCATAGACATTGCCTTTTTTAAAAAGCAATAACACCCAAAGATGTTAAATTTTGAGCGCTGAAGCAAAGATCTTTTGGATTCATTATTTTTAATCAAAGATAAAATAATAAAAATGAGGACATCAGAATAATGCTTAACATTATAATCCACGTAGGTTTGCTATTTTCAAAAAATTTAACTACTTCATTTATAATTTTACCAACAGAATTAAAAAAATATACGGAAATATAATAATTTTTAGGACCTGAAACAAAAATTATATTTCAAATCAAACTATTATTATACTAAAGTTATTACCTGTAAATGATAAAAATTTTTTTTTGTAATCCAAGTATTCCTTGGTACATATCTTTTCATTCAACAATGGTATTACATCGATTAATCCTCGATACTTTCTGTAATTTTTAACAGTGAATAAAATGTTGTGAAAAGCAAATTTCTAAATGTAAGATTAAGTGTAGAAATCAAATAAAATTAACTGAAATACTTTTTTATTTTTAATCAAGAATATAGGTATCTTTTTTTTTTAATTAATTTCCTATTTTATATTTTTATTTAAACTTTGCCAATAACAGATTATTAAAGTTATTTTTTATACGATAAAAATCGATAATATTGAATGAAATTTTTAACATATTTAGCCTTATTATAAAAAATGTAAATTATAATTTAATAAAATATTTAAAATATTCAAGAAAATAATAAAATTTATGTTAAATATCTTGTAATAAATAGAAAGATAAAATATACAGTTAAAAAATAAACCATAAAAATTAAAAAAAATTACTATCATTTGGATATTCTGTATTCCGCTAATTCGGACAGTCAATTTACTATCACATTGCATTTTATATCCCATATAATTCTTTAAAAAAATATGTACATAAAATTTGTAACTATATAGAGACTAAGAGTTGATCGAAGCTTTGTAAACCAATCTTCATATTTACTTATCAACGTTGCTAGTTATGAATACATCATATTTTTCGCATTTTTTCTCTCGCCAGTGACCATGCTCGTTAACAGTGATTGAAAATATTATGAATAATTTTTTAAAAAATTTGACTCATGTTAAAATGCTAGAAAATGATTTAAGCGCTTTCACATAAATTTCTTAGATAGGTTAAATAAAATATATCAGTCACATTTTTAGATGTTATTTTCTCGCTGATATAACTGCATGATCAAAATCTACCATAACCCATGTTTGAGGAAAAGAAAGATATTTGGTTGAGATTAATATTAAAATAAGTACAAAAGGTAAAATTTAAAATAAAACCAAAGGACAATAATTTAGAATTAAAAGAACCTTATGATTTATGTATTTAAGTATATTAAGCAAACGCACCTAAATTGACACGCCAATATTGACTGTGAAGTAAGTAAATTATATAAAAACTGAACTATAACAATTAAAAAGTATATGATGGTTTCTAATCGCGACAGAGAGAAAGAAAAAAAAATTAATTTACAAAATGGGCGATGAAAATAAATGTGAAGAAAAAAAAAGAATATTTCTTGTTTTTATGATAATTTTTCTGCTAAAAACAATTACAATGCGGATGAAACAAAAATATATTATTGTAATTCGCAAGGCCGTATCTTATTACATGAACGTATTGAACTGTCTGGTTAATAAACGGCAATGAACACTATTAGAGTTTTTTCTGTATAAATATGTCTATTACTGACCAACAAAGCATACTGATCAAAACTCTGTTCAAGACCTTTATATTTAAAACAGTTAGGAATGTGAATATACCTATATTGTATCATAAAAATAAAAATTCACGAATAACTTTAGGAATTTTTGGATATTGGCTTAGTATATTGGACAGAAATTTTAAAATTAAACCTAGAAAATAAAATGCTGCTTGTTGAAAATATTGTTGCATATTCTCTAAGAGACAGTCTTAAAAGTATACGGTTGTAATTTCTTCCTTATAATACCATATCGTTAATGAAAAAAATGGAAATTTAACAAAAAAATTAATGACATTATGGCTTGGAAAAATTGTAACTTTCATATCAAAATTTATTGATAAATATTTGTTAAAAGTTCAATCACAGCCAGAGAAATAATTCAAAAATTTTATTTTTTGCACGCACTGAATTTTGTAGTTGAGGGTTAGAAGGCTCTAAAATCAAGCACAATAATATCGGTTTAAGTAAATTCTCGTCTAAACTCGTATATAAACGAAATTGTTTGTTTTAAGGTAAATGAGGATATATTACCTATTCCTATTAATAAGATTTAAAAAATTTTCTTCAATATGAAATAATTTAGAAAAGTAATTTAATTAAAAACCTTGAGGATTTAATTGAAGAAGGTATAAAATTAAAATAATAAAAATTTGAAGATGATAATAATTAAAATGATTCACAAAAGGCAGTGACTAACTAAGACCCAAACAAAATTTTAACAGTGTTAATCCGTTATTTAATAGAAAAAGGAACTTAAGTAAGTCCTATATTTTTATTTGACATATGTTTTGCATAAAAATAAATTATAAGCTCTCATATAAAATTTTTATGTTTTTATTTCGATTTTTTTTTAATTTTTTAAAAAATTATTGTGTAAGAAGATATGTTTTATGCGATTATACTGTTTTCTCATTTTAATTTACTGGCACAACTCGTTACGAATCTAAAATAATTTAAAAAATACAGATATTTTTTTTTATTTGTATATTATTTTTTAATATCTTTAGCATCATTAATTATTTAAATGAAGTAAAAAATAAAATGAAATTCGGATAATAAAGATAGTCAATTAATGTGTCAAAATTGCAAACATCCGATATGTTATAATTAAGCAAAATTGACTTCATATGATAAATATTGTAGGTAGTTTTTGAATCTCTTTTAAATCAAAAAATATTATTTTATGCAGTCACTTTAATTTTTACTCGAATAATACATGTATTATAACTAAATTAACATTTATATAATTTAATTTTTTAAATAAATAATGCTTTTTATTTATAAATAGTTAAATTTTAATTCATTTAGATTTTTAAAAATTATGAATATTTTAATTTTACATAGATATGTTGATTTTTTATTTTAAATATTTATAATGGTTATTAGTAGCATATAATCTTATTTTAGTTAAGTAATTCAAAATCAAAAATAAATTATTTATCGATAAATTTCTATTCTTGATGATTTTTATAATTTTTTGGTGATTTATTTAATGAAATTCTTTTGACATATAATATTTTAAATTGAAAATATTACTAGATAAAAGTATGATTTCAAAGCATAATAATATTAATATTTTAAGAATATTTTGACCGATGAAGTTCAAAATTTTTTAATAAATTCAAATTAATTTAATATTTCAAAATTTTTTTCTTTTCAATGATACTATAAATTATTTTTAGAGGTTATTTTATAATGAAAGCATTCATATAATTGTTAAAAAATGATTTTATTAACGTTGTTAATGTAAAAGATTTTATGAAATAAATATATATTTATGATTTAACACATCATTTTATATTTTTTTTGGCTCATAAGCATTGAATAATTATAGCAAATCTCAGATAGTTTCAGGTATTTTTTTATTGATGGAACTAACTCTATAAAAATAGCATTAGAATTTGAAATTGAAAATATTATAAAAAAATTCTAAATATTTTACTTTTAAAAATATTTCTGTTAACATAAAACATTATACTATCATGCATACCTTGTAATTTTTATTACATGTAATATAAATCATAATTTGTTTTACTCATGATAAAACCAGCGATAAGTCAAAATATCATCAAATATTTAAGAAATGTAAATAAAAGCAAAAACTACATCAAGTACTTTTAAAAATTAAACGATTTTCTTTATTACAACTGGTTAATGAACTTACTCCAATATTTATCAAGCATAATTGTTTCTTTTATTAAGACTTCTAAATTAATAATTAAGCATCAATTCTAAGTTTCTATAAAACAAGTATATCAATGTCATTTATGTGCGTAGATTTATCTTCTGCAGAAATTGTAAATAAATTAAGAGTTCTCATCTCTGAAGACCATGGAGTGAAAATGCTACAGACTAATATTCAAACTTCAAGATAGTTTTCTAAATATAACTAGAAATTAGGAAAACTCTATTTAATTTTATATATCAGTTAATGCTATTAACAAGAATTCAGTCTTAATAAAAAAAGATTGATAAAGAATTTTTATGTGAAAAATAAATTTTAAAGTAAAGCAATATATGGAGTTTTTCTAGAATAAATTTTTGTAATCATAATTTTGAATAATGTTTCATCCTCAGTTAAAAGTGTTTATGTTTAACATAATTTTTCACCGCAAAAAAAAGAATGTGACGATAAATTTTAAAAAAATTAAGAAAAATATAATTTATTTATTTGAGGACAATTATTAAAAATTTTTGCCAATTTACCTCTCTAATAAAAATTGATTTTAAATCTCGATATTCAAAATTAAGTTTATCGAGAATGTGCTGATATTACCTGTAAATTTTTTAATGAAAACCTCAAATTAATTCAAATATTATTCCTAAGGTATTAAGCAATAGTAATAAATATATCTCGTAATTTATTTTACTTTAATGTTTGGTATCCAAGAGTTAATCCTTAATTTGATCATTGCAAGAGACTGCAATATTATCACCCACAGCTAATGATTATTAAATTTCAACTTTTTTAAGGAAAAAATAATCAATATCATGCTTATATTTATAATTATTTTAGGGTAATCAATGGAGTTAAATCTGGTCTTTAGATTAAAATATTGGCATCTTAAAACTTTTATGATACATCTTTACAGTGATAGTTAAAAATTATGAGGCCTCTAGCATCATTTGACAAATTATAGAAATCTGAAATTTTTTTACCTCACAATCAGAGGCTTTTACGGCAGTAATTTTTTTTAATTTAAATTAATAATCAGATTTATAGCATTAAAAATGCAATTTCTTTTGTTAAAGCTCTATTTAATGAAAGTTTAATACGATTATTTAATAAGATAAAAACATTTAATTTAGAACATTTATAAATATTTACGAATTCTTTAATCATAACAAAATAGAATAATTTCTTATGGACTAAAAAAAAGGTATTTATATGGGTATAAATTTTCAATTAATTTTTGATTTTTGGACTCAATATCATGATATAAGTAACGTCATATGCTCGAATATTACAAAAAAAAACAAATTTTATTTCTTAACAGATTTAGGAATCATTCTATCAACTTATCTTATATTTTAAAATCAAATCCTTCTCCATCAAATATTTTAATAATGATGAGTTAAATTTTTTAATATATATTCATAGATTTCCAGTTTACTTAAACAATATGATATTCCATTTGTCTAATGAAAATCTTCAAATCCAAAAATCGGAGTTTTTTTATGAAATTTGGAAATTCACACGCATTTTAAATCATTCAAAGGTAAAACTTGATAGCTAAATCGCAATATTTACTTGAAAAGATTTCATGTCAATTTCTTAAATATAAAGAGGAAGTTAATCTATTCAAAAGTAACAAACTCTTATAAATCATAAACAGTTATATTTTTATTTTGTATCTCACTCATTTGAAAATATTTATTCTAAATATACTATTTAGGTATATGATTGATATACTGTTTTTATACATAATTAAAAAATGAAATAAGAAAAAATTTTGCAGAAAAAGATTTTTACTGGTCGAATAAAAATTACTTCAAAACATTGAAAATAATTTTTTCCAAAATTCTTTTTTTTTGAAAAATTTTAGCAGTGCTTTCCCAAAATAACATTCTGAACATGATCATTTAGATTTTGTTAAACTAAAGCTTTACTCTTTGATGTTAAACTTATGTTCTGCCTAAAAATATTACGTATCAATGATATATGCTGGCATAAAATTAAGAATTATTTAAGTTTAAATTTTTTTTATTAAATCTGAATATATCTTAATGATTAAACTTCTAAGTTTTTATGAGGCTATAGCGAAGATAGTTTTTTTCGAAAATCGAATTTAACAGATATGAATAATATATTTAATAATTCCTAAATAAAAAATTTTATTGGCACGTTCATTCACAAAAACAATTCTGCTTTTAACTTTGTTGCAATTTTTTATTTAATCTGCGCAATAAAAGATGAATTATAATTCAAACGTTAAACGTTTTTTGTTAAAAGATCTGAAAAATACTCATAATCTTCTCTTTGGACCATTTCAACATCTATAACTATAATTTTTTTTTGAATATTTAAAACAGTTTACTATTGCATCAGTCAGGCAGCTATTAATTGGTGCCAACAATTCATACCTTAGAATGGATGATTAAATCATCTTAAATTGATTGTCTAAAAGACATTTTACAAACTAATACACATGATGATTATTGTAAAGTTTAAATTTATAAAATTTTATAAACAATATTCATTTGTATGTGTGAATTTAAAACTCGTGTATCATACACAATAAACACTCATAAAGTAAGTAAATGATGATCGAATTACCCAATACATGTTTTTATATTTAAGAAGTTGATTTAACGAAGCGATTACACACGAGCCTGCCTCAAATATATTTATGGTTAGTATTAGCGATTTTTATCGATAAATTGTTTTCAAAAATTTCTGTCTCGGAGCTGACTAGAAATTCTAGAAAAATTCTTATAAAATTTAATGATTTTAAGTCTAAATTTCACATCAGAAAATTAATCTCTTTAAGGATGAGCTTACTGATTAAAAATTTTGACATATCTATTATATATTTTTAAATAAAAAAATATTAGTTTGTGTATAAATACAGAACAGATTACAAATAAATTTTTGATTTAATTGAACAAAAAAATTAATTTTAAGAGCCTATTAAATGCAGCATATGAATGAATTGAGTAAATACTCTATGAAGAACAACCTTTAATTTGTTTATACCCCAAAAATATTACTTTTTTCCTATACAATTTATTTTATAAACTCAAGTTAAACTACTAATAGATTTAAAATGAATTAAACTAAGGCATTTCGTTTATTAATTTTATTAATGTTTTTGGTTATTTTCGGGAGATTTTAAGAAGCATTTATAAGGTGCATAGAAAAGATCAATAATTACTCGTTATAAACACACAATTTTATAATAGCATGTTTAGATGGGAAAATTTTTATGATGAATTACTTTCTTTTAAAAAATATAACAAAAAAAATTGCTTTAACTACGCTAATAATGTCTTTATTTAACAATTAACGATTAATATTTTTCTTTAAAAATAAGAGAAATATATATTTCGATTGTAATTTTTTTTATTAAAATCACTTATGTTATGGTGTACCGATACTTTCATAATTGAAGAAATCATTTTCATATATATTCCAAGGCACTGAAATAAATAATAATATCGATATTATTTTCAAAAGCTTTATGGAAAACATTAAGGTAATGTCAAAGGCTATTATTAATAATACTCCCCATCATTATATAATAATATCACAGTTTTTTCAAGAAAATCTTCTCATAATGGTATTTATCGATTTATTACTTTATTAATATCCATTACAAACATAGCTTCGATAAAAAAAATTTTCCGATAGTACTTTTTTAGAAATTTTTTTTAAAATATTTCAATGGATTAATTACAGTAAAATTTATTTCGTGGTATATCATATCAATAGTTTATTTAATATTAGATTTTTATTATTTTTTTCATTTAAAATAATAAAATATGTATTTATAGATTAATATTCTATTTGTAATTTAGAAATATATTGTAGACAATTGGACGATTAAATAAATATACAGAATTATAACAACTCTATTTTTATGGGTGTTTACATAATATTTTTAAAAATATCCATGCTTTTACAAATAATATTATAAATACATTTATGATATATTTTAAAGTAGAAAATATTATAATTAGTTTTTTTATGTAATAATTTTAAATTTTATTGTGGAAGCCTTCTTAAACATTATTTTATTAGAAATTTTCTAATAATTACAGAATTAAAGGATTCGATAGTTTTTAACCAAATTATGTAATTGAAATATCAATTTTAATCTTCTTATACAACACTAATAAAACATTTCTCATTTTGTTTTTAATTCAAAAAGTAATTATTTTAATTATTTGTGAGACCTTTTAAAATTTAATATCTCAAAATATTGAATTCTATTAAACACTGAAAATTCGAAATAATTTATTCATATATAATCTCAAAAAAATTCTAAATTATTTTACTTATTTAAAAAAAAAATATATCTTTAAATATTTTGAACAAAGAAATTCATAAGTATTATCTATTTGATAAAAAACAAAATTTAATGTAGATAAATATCGATTTTCATCTTTTTTATTTAATAAACTTTAATGATAATGATTTAACTTAAATAAAATTAATCAGAAAATATCTGCCTTTCATATAAATATTTTTCTATATCGTGAAAAAATTCATTATACAAAAAAATAAAAAAAATTGATTTTTAAAACAAGTTTCGAACAAAAAACATATAATTTAATTTGAATTCTTTAAAAAAAATCCATTTAAATAATATTGATTTAAAAAAATCAATAATTACCTGTCGTATTGATGTAAAGACTTCTTGTAAAATAAGAATATTTTTGTTTTCAAAAGTTTCAAAATCATCTTTCGATGTTTCTAACGAATTATATTTATCAACAGCAACACAAATTTGAACTGATAAATGAAAAATTTTATTTAATGAAAGCAAATGTTTTCTTTCTATACTAAGGATTTATCCATTCGAAAAAATTATCTGAATTCACATAGTTTGTTACTTTTGAAATAACTATGATAAAAAATTTCATTATCATTGAATTTATCTTTTTGAGTAAATCTGCTTTAAGATATTTAAATCAATAACCTAAAAAACCACACCCTTGTTCATCGTATTAGGTATTGCCTAATGAGATTATAAAAAAATATTATTGTTGATTAATTTTTTACCTTTATATTTTTGATTTTTTAACTGGCAATTTATCTTTAAAAATATTTTTTTTATTTTAATTTAGCCAATTATAAATTTTTAATTAATCCGAAGAATAATTGTTTAAATATTCAAACCTAATTCTTTTTTTTAACTATAATTTTTTTTTATTTATGTGATTTTTAATTTTTTTTGCCCCAATTAATCGCCTCTATTTTATAAATTTCTAATAATATTATCAAAGAATTATGTTTTTTGTTTCTATTTTATTTACATTATTTTAATAAAATAATTTGATAAGAACTACTATTAATTTTTAAATTAAATTTTACTTATTGTGTTGTTTTAAACAAACCTGCAAAAATATTTATTTATCATCTTTCTATTATTCACCAATTAGTTAAAATTAACAGTTTAGAAAATATTAAACGTTTGCAAATATGACTATTTCAAGTGTTTCACATATGTTTTAAAAAAATTAACAAATCAGTATATTGTTAAATTCTAAAATAACCTTGCATGTGTTTTCATCAAGATAACACCAAAATTAAAAGAATAAATTAAAAGCATCTAAAAACACACTAATTCAAAACTTATATGATTTTTTCTAAAAAAATATATATTCAAATGAAAAATAATAATTTAAAGAGATATCATTCAAATTAATAAACAACCATAGCATTTGAATATTTATTTGATATATTTTTAAAATATGTAAACGAGTAAAATTAAAATTAATGATTGTATTATTTTATAAATTCGCATTGATATTAATAAAAAATTTTGTTTATGCATATTGAAGATATATGATGAAAAAAGAAGAAAGGATAAAAATACAAATAAAAATATTTGACATGATTCTGTGAAAGTGTTATTTATAATATTGAAATTTTACATTCTTTGAATTAATTCGATTCCATATTGTAAAAACTATTTTTTTTAAATATATTATTGATATTTTGATAAAATTACAACATTAAAAATTATATTTATGTAATTTTTAATAAGAGTTAATGAATATAGAGATTTTTTTCGATCAAAAATATTATTTTTTGCATTTAAACGTAAAATAGGAGAATTATTTAAGCTTTATAAATATTAAATAATTTATGACATTAAACAACATTATAACTCTATATTTTCAGCATCCAACGCTTAAGAATGTATTTGAAGGTTTTTGGTAAATTTTATTAAAATTTTTTATATTTGAAATAAAAATATTATAATCAAAATTATTTACAAAGAAAAGTAAAAATTTGAGAAAAAAATTTCAAATAACATGAATTATAGGAAATATTTTTTGGAAATAATTAGAAGTCAATTAATAAGAGGTGTTTAAACAATCCTTTAAATATATTTTTTCCATCTAGGATATAAAGTGAAAAATAGTCTTCATCTTCTAAATTAATACTTTTCAATTATGATGTTAATTTCTTATTCGTTGAATATAAAATTAAAATGTATACGAATCACAATTTTTTTATGTAATGTATTTCTATAATATTGAAAAAATTTATCCAGTGAGTTTTTTGAATTATATTAAATATTTTAATTTCAATTTTCACTTATTATCCATGATAAAAATTTTACATCGAATTTCTTGATTTTACAAAAAAACCATGCAGAATTTCGAATATTTTTTTATATATTTTTTCCTATATACATGATGATTATAAAAGATTTTCATATTTAATATTGGTTTAAATATCGTGAAGAATAAAAAATTAACTTAAACAAGAATTTATTTTTCAAAATAAATAAATTTAATTAAAGTAAATTGATAAAAAACGTATTTAATTAATTATAAGTATTTAAACTGCATAATTATTTTAAATGCTTTTTATTTTTATCTTTGTTTGGATGCGATGTGTTTTAATCTATTTGCATCAGTTATTTGATCAATTTACCTATTTTTATAAATTTTTTACTTGTCGAAAACTTGTTATTTTAGCGAAAAGATAAGCATTTTTTTTACAAAAACAAAGAGTTTAAAAAAATTATTTATTTAAATTCTGTAATCTTATGTTGTTCAACCGATTGACAAATTCAACGAAATCATTTGAATTTTTATGTATAAAACTAGAACACACTATTATTACAAAATTAATATTAATTGACATATGATCCGATAAATTTTGTATAAATGAGTATCGTTTGAAAGAAAAAAATATCTTTCTTAGTATTAGATAAGATAAAATAAAATATTCATCAAAAATTAAATCAAATTTGTAATTGTACAAATATAACGTAAAATTTTTGTCACTAAGTGTTTGCGGGTAGATTAAAAATTAGTCAGAAACAATCGTAGATTAATAAGATTAGTTTTTAATAATGGCTCCAAAGCGTGATCCAACATTTGGCGCAGTAGGCAATGAACATAAATTATTCAAAGTCAGCCCGTTGGTTCGTGGATGTGACGTAAAAATTTGGTTCAGCCGGTTCGAGATGGCAGTCGCAAAATTTGGTTTGGAACTCGAAGATTGGACGCGTGAAGTTTTTTTAGCTAGTGAGGAGGATATCTTTCGAGCTCTGGTATCTCTTGGATGTAAAGAGCAATCACCTTACCAGGAGGTCAAAAGAATTATTTGTGATAGATGTGGAGACACTAGAAACACTTTTGACATCCAGACTGAGCTTCATAATCGTAAACAGAGAAATGGAGAGACACTTGTTGAGTTTCATGAGTGGCTGAAAGCTAATGGGAATCTTGCATATACAGATTGGGATATAAATAAGGTTGACTCCATCTTAATGAACATTTTTATTGTAGGTATTCACTCCAAATTTGTAAGAAGTTCGCTCAAAATTCGTCAACCTGGATCCCTTGAAGAAGCCTTGAGTGAAGCTAAACGTCTTTCTTTGATTGAGTCTTCCGAGGCTGAATCTGATTTGGGCCCAATTCAAGCAATTCAAGTAACTAAGAGAACACCTATTGAAACCCCTGATCCTTCTATTTGTTCCCTTAAAACAGACTTAAATTCGCTAAAAGATTCCCTCGAAAAATTGAAGAAACAATTCATTGTAATCAAACCAACCGTTTTCATCTAAAAAATATACGCTGCTATAAATGTGGACGATTAGGTCACGTAGATAGATTTTGTCGTAATTATGTTGTTCTTTCCTCTTTTTATAACTCAAATGTTCTCCTTCTAAATGGAAAAATGTTTGGAAAACCTATTAAGTTTTTGATTGATTCTGGCGTCTCCAGTTTCAGTTTTACACATAAGAATTATTCAGAATTCAATGGCAGATTTTAATATGGATAGATCTGTTGAAATTTCTTTGGCAAATGGCCACAAAATAACGTCAATCGGTTCAACATCGGTTTCTTTCGAAATTGAAGGAAAGAATACAAACCACAAATTTTTAGTTTTTGATAGTATCCTTTACGATTGTATCATTGGACTAGATTTTCTATCCAAACATAATTGCCTTTTGGATTTTAGAAATAGAAAAATCCTTTTTAGAGAAACGGAATTTGTTATAGAAAATGTCACGCCTCAAGAAAATATAAACATTCTTAACAAATCATTCGATAATAAGAATTTAGACGTTCTTCTTAGGAGTTTTTCACACTTATTTGCAAAGGATAATCACATACCTTTCTCTCCATTTGTCCAACATGTAATAAATACTAATTCCCATCAACCTATCAGAGTGACTACATGAAAGTTTCCTTTGAATCTTAGAGAAAAACTCAAATCCATTATTGATGAATATCTGAAGTGTGATATTATTGAGAGATCGGAGAGCCCATGGTCCTCAAACTGTCTTCTAGTTAAGAAGAAAAATGGTGATTATCGTCTTTGTGTAGATTATAGATAACTGAATCAAATAACGGTTAAGAATTCTTTTTCACTGCCAAGAATCGACGATATATTGGATTCCCTTAACGGTGCAAAAATATTTTCTTCCATCGATCTCACGTCAGGCTATCACCATATTTTAATCGATAAAAATGATCGATCGAAAACGGCTTTCAATACCCCTTTTGGTCTATTTCAGTTCAAACGAATGCCCTTTGGTTTATGCAATGCACCCGCTAGCTTTCAAGCACTTATGGAAACAACACTGAAGGAACTCATTGGAAGATGCTGTTTTGTTTACCTCGACGATATAATTGTTTTTAGCAAAGACTCAAAAAATCATCTCAAAGACATACGCATGGTTTTAGAAGCATTAGGTAAAGCTAATCTAAAAATAAATCCCCTTAAATGCAAGTTTAATCAAAAAGAAATAAACTATCTTGGATATATAATCGACGAGAAAGGAGTTAGGACAGATCCCCAAAAAGTATTAGCAATACACAAAATGTTACCACCAAAGTCAAGAAAAGAACTCCAACGATTCCTTGGACTCTGCTCATGCTATAGAAAATTTGTTTCAAATTTCGCTGAAATATCAGTTCCTCTTAATATGCTATTAAAAAAAGAACAAACTTGGAGTTGGGATGAGAAATGTCAAAGAGCATTAGAACTTTTAAAAGAAAAACTAATTGAAGACGTAATTTTGGCTCACCCAGATTTTTCACAAACTTTTACACTTGATACAGATGCAAGTAACTTTGCTTTGGGGGCAATTATTTTTCAAAAAATAAACGAAAGCGAAATAGTGGTTACTTTTGCAAGTGGTTTCCTAACGAATGCAGAGAAGGATTATTCAGTAACGAAGAAGGAAATGCTAGCAGTCATGTACGTTGTAATGCCTTTTAAATCTTTACAACAAGGTAAAAAATTCAAACTGAGAACTGACCATAATTGTTTCAAGTGGTTCAAAACATTTAAAGAACCAGAAGGACAACTAGCACGGTGGTTGGAATATCTTTCTCAATTCGATTTTGATATTGAATACAGAAAGGGACAAGAACATATGAATGTAGATACTCTCTCGCGACCATGTGGAATAGTTTCATCGATTCAAGATAATAATTTTCTTTTAAATAAAGAAACCATAGTTAAAATACAAGACGAAGATTCCGAAATAAAACACATAAAACAGTGGCTAGAAGATGACACTATTCAAAATCATTCAAAATGTCAAAGTTTATTTTCGAAAATTTTATATGGGATGAAACCAAGTCTTATAATAATTGATAAAGTTTTGTATAGAAAATATGAATCTAATTTGAAACCTATCTTAGAGTAATTTTACCGAGAAATTACCATAAAGATATCTTAAGAATTTATCACGATTCACTATCGGAGGGTGGACATTTATCATTTAAAAAACTTTTGACAAAATCGTGAAACGATTTTATTGGTATAAAATGCGTTTTGACGTCAAAGCTTGGTGCATGTCTTGTGTTGTCTGTCAGCAAAGAAATAGTCTTAGCCGAAAGCCTATTGCTCCACTCTCAAGTTGGCCATCTAATTACCTCTTTCAAAGAGTGGCAATGGATATTTTAGGGCCATTACCTACAACCAAGAGTGGAAATCGATATATATATTGGTGGTCGGAGACTATTTTTCTAAATGGACAGAAGCATACTCACTAAAGACAATTGACAGCCAAACTATTGCTAATACCTTAATCGACCATTTTTTCTCACGTTTTGGCTGTCCTGACTCTTTACATTCCGATCAGGGAACAAATTTTGACTCAAGACTGATAAAGGACATTTGTCTTGCACTGAATATTAAGAAAACCCGAACGACGCCCTATCACCCGCAGTCAGATGGAATGGTTGAACAATTTAATAGAACCATTGTGGATATGCTTAGTAATTCGATAAGGCTGACAAGTGACTGGGATTTACTACTTCCTAAACTTATGATGATTTATAGAGCAACAACTCATAAGACAACAGGATTGTCCCCCTATTTTATTATATTTGGTCACGAGTTTGTGTTTCCATCAGATATGAAATTAGCTAAGATAACACCTCAAAGCTGTCACGATCATGTTTATAATACAATGAATAAAATCAAAATGGCGAGTGAGCTTGCCAAAAGAACTTTAAATTCTAATTTTAAAAGAACTAAGCTTTATTATGATAAATCAACACACGAAAGGAATTTCGCGAAGGAGGATTTAGTCCTTGTTTTTGACCCAGTATATAAAGGCAAGTTCGAACCTAGATGGAAGGGACCCTATATAATTTTAGAGAAGATGTCCAATTGCAATTATTCCGTTCTTATAGACAACAAACCCAGATTGCTACATGTCAATCAGATCAAAAAATTCAGAAAAAGAGAAAGTGACGAGGAGAAGATCTCAGCTCTCGAATCTTCGGGGGAGGAAGTGTTGGCGGTTGATTATTAAATAGTCGGAAACAATCGTAGATTATTATAGATTAGTTTTTATAATGGCTGCAAAGCGTGATCCAACAATTAATAAAAATAAATATATAAATTTTGATTAAATATAAAAATTTCTACGAGATAACACAAAAAATGCGGTTTTGTTTAAAAAAAAAGTGTACATGCGTAAAGCCCCAATATAGCTAAATACGTAAAATCCATTTAATTTTATTCACAATGAAAATATTAAGAATCAAGAAACATCTGTCTCCTTTTTTGTTCCTAAATCTTTAAAAAGCACTGATTGATAATTAAATACTTTTAAAAGGGTAAGATTTTTCTTTCTCCCCACATAGCTGCCTTTATTGGTTATAATGCCAGGATGAACACAAAAAATGATAAGTTGATCTCGCTTGTTCTAGGCTCACAAAAAATAGTGTCTGGATGCAGTCACGATTATCGAACCCTACCTAGCGAGGTTTTCAGGTTGTTGGTTACATTAAGGCACTGGTGGTTTTCTGAATTGTCTACAGTTGCGACATAACATTGGAGTGAAGAATCTCGGAGGCTGTTTTATCAATAGGTAACTCCCATAATGGAGTGGCTTCTATAACGCTTGTAAAATCTGTACTAAAACTGCTTTATGAGAGTCATATGAAAGCAAACTTTATCAAATTTCTTCAAACATATAAATTTATTGCGACACCTGTTGACATTCAGTCTGCAAAGATTGGTATCAATATTATAAATACCCATGTCATTGCAATTCAAATTTACTGAGGATAAATCACTCACAATGTTAAATTTAAAGAAGGCTTATTCAAGCGAAGTATGTCAGATAGCATTGTCTTTAAACTAGATGAAATTTTAAAAGCGGTTTCTTATACAAAAGCTGTAAATTTAAAGGTTCTGCATATTTTTTTGGTACAAAAAAGTTCCGCGAAAATTTTGAAAAGGTATGTTAAAAGTTATCTCTATCGAAGTTTGGGATTCAAAAGGTTCGCTGCAACGGTGGCTTATTCTAGTTTACTGGGTTATTACCACGAGACAGAGATCAATAAGAAAAAATTTTATACTGGAAAAGGTTTTATCAAGAAAGCTGGAGTTAAGATGACTAATAACGTCAATCGGTTCAACATCGGTTTCTTTCGAAATTGAAGGAAAAGAAGACTAACCACAAATTTTTAGTCTTTTGATAGTATCCTTTACGATTGTATCATTGGACTAGATTTCTATCCAAACATAATTGCACTTTGGATTTTTAGAAACTAGAAAAATCCTTTTTAGAGAAACGGAATTTGTAATAGAAAATGTCACGCCTCAAGAAAATATAAACATTCTTAACAAACTCATTCGATAATAAGAATTTAGACGATCTTCTTAGGAGTTTTTCACACTTATTTGCAAAGGATAATCACAATACCTTTCTCTCCATTTGTCACACATGTAATAAATACTAATTCCCATCAACCTATCAGAGTGACTACCAAGAAAGTTTCCTTTGAATCTTAGAGAAAAACCAAATCCATTATTGATGAATATCTGAAGTGTGATATTATTGAGAGATCGGAAAGCCCATGGTCCTCAACTGTCTTCTAGTTAAGAAGAAAAATGGTTTGATTATCGTTCTTGTGTAGATTATAGAAAACCTGAATCAAATAACGGTTAAGAATTCTTTTTCACTGCCAAGAATCGACGATATATTGGATTCCCTTAACGGTGCAAAAATATTTTCTTCCATCGATCTCAAGTCAGGCTATCACCATATTTTAATCGATAAAAATGATCGATCGAAAACGGCTTTCAATACCCCTTTTGGTCTATTTCAGTTCAAACGAATGCCCTTTGGTTTATGCAATGCACCCGCTACCTTTCAAGCACTTATGGAAACAACACTGAAGGAACTCATTGGAAGATGCTGTTTTGTTTATCTCGACGATATAATTGTTTTTAGCAAAGACTCAAAAAATCATTTCAAAGACATACGCATGGTTTTAGAAGCATTAGGTAAAGCTAATCTAAAAATAAATCCCCTTAAATGCAAGTTTAATCAAAAAGAAATAAACTATCTTGGATATATAATCGACGAGAAAGGAGTTAGGACAGATCCCCAAAAAGTATTAGCAATACACAAAATGTTACCACCAAAGTCAAGAAAAGAACTCCAACGATTCCTTGGACTCTGCTCATACTATAGAAAATTTGTTTCAAATTTCGCTGAAATATCAGTTCCTCTTAATATGCTATTAAAAAAAGAACAAACTTGGAGTTGGGATGAGAAATGTCAAAGGGCATTCGAACTTTTAAAAGAAAAACTAATTGAAGACGTAATTTTGGCTCACCCAGATTTTTCACAAACTTTTACACTTGATACAGATGCAAGTAACTTTGCTTTGGGGGCAATTATTTCTCAAAAAATAAACGGAAGCGAAAGAGTTGTTGCTTTTGCAAGTCGTGTTCTATCGAATACGGAAAGGAATTATTCGGTGACGAAGAAGGAAATGCTAGCAGTCATGTACGGTGTAAAGCATTTTAAAGCTTACCTACTAGGTAAAAAATTCAAAGTGAGAACTGACCATAATTGTTTAAAGTGGTTCAAAACATTTAAAGAACCCGAAGGACAACTAGCACGGTGGTTGGAATATCTTTCTCAATTCGATTTTGATATTGAATACAGAAAGGGACAAGAACATATGAATGTAGATACTCTCTCGCGACCATGTGGGATAGTTTCATCGATTCAAGAAAATAATTTTCTTTTAAATCAAGAAACCACAGTTAAAATACAAGACGAAGATTCCGACATAAATCACATAAAACAGTGGCTAGAAGATGACACTATTCAAAATCATTCAAAATGTCAAAGTTTATTTTCGAAAATTTTATATGGGATGAAACCAAATCTTATAATAATTGATAAAGTTTTGTATAGAAAATATGAATCTAATATGGAAACGTATCTTAGAGTAATTTTACCGAGAAATTACCATAAAGATATCTTAAGAATTTATCACGATTCACTATCGGAGGGTGGACATTTATCATTTGAAAAAACTTTTGACAAAATCGTGAAACGGTTTTATTGGTATAAAATGCGTTTTGACGTCAAAGCTTGGTGCATGTCTTGTGTTGTCTGTCAGCAAAGAAATAGTCTTAGCCGAAAGCCTATTGCTCCACTCTCAAGTTGGCCATCTAATTACCCCTTTCAAAGAGTGGCAATGGATATTTTAGGGCCATTACCTACAACCAAGAATGGAAATCGATATATATTGGTGGTCGGAGACTATTTTTCTAAATGGACAGAAGCATACTCACTAAAGACAATTGACAGCCAAACTATTGCTAATACCTTAATCGACCAATTTTTCTCACGTTTTGGCTGTCCTGACTCTTTACATTCCGATCAGGGAACAAATTTTGACTCAAGACTGATAAAGGACATTTGTCTTGCACTGCATATTAAGAAGACCCGAACGACGCCCTATCACCCGCAGTCTGATGGAATGGTTGAACGATTTAATAGAACCATTGTGGATATGCTTAGCAAATCGATAAGGCTGACAAGTGACTGGGATTTACTACTTCCTAAACTTATGATGATTTATAGAGCAACAACTCATAAGACAACAGGATTGTCCCCGTATTTTATTATATTTGGTCACGAGTTTGTGTTTCCATCAGATATGAAATTAGCTAAGATAACACCTCAAAGCTGTCACGATCATGTTTATAATACAATGAATAAAATCAAAATGGCGAGTGAGCTTGCCAAAAGAACTTTAAATTCTAATTTTAAACGAACTAAGCTTTATTATGATAAATCAACACACGAAAGGAATTTCGCGAAGGAGGATTTAGTCCTTGTTTTTGACCCAGTATATAAAGGCAAGTTCGAACCTAGATGGAAGGGACCCTATATAATTTTAGAGAAGATGTCCAATTGCAATTATTCCGTTCTTATAGACAACAAACCCAGATTGCTACATGTCAATCAGATCAAAAAATTCAGAAAAAGAGAAAGTGACGAGGAGAAGATCTCAGCTCTCGAATCTTCGGGGGAGGAAGTGTTGGCGGTTGATTATTAAATAGTCGGAAACCATCGTAGATTATCCTAGATTAGTTTTGATAATGGCTCCAAAGCGTGATCCAACAGTCACAAATTTTCATTACTTGAAAGCCTCATAACTGAAATCGTGTGTACTGTCGAAGTTTTGACTACTATTTTATCGACCAAATTGTGATTTTTTACAAATAGAAAAAAGAGTAAAAAGTATTGACACATCTTTTAAATCATAAAAGCCTTATTAAGGAACAAATGGTTTTGTTAACACGTGTCGTAGACAATTAGCCATTAGAGTCCGTAAGCGCAAACGCTGATAAATTTTTTGAAAAATATGATGACTTGGTCAAAAATGGCAGGATTAATTAAAAATGATTAAAAAGTAAATATGAATAAAATTACGTATTTATAAGTAATCAGATGTGTGGAGTGCTTCGAATCCGGGTCAACACAAAGCTATAAATTTAAGGATAGTATTTCATATTAATAAAGCTTTTCTCTACGAATTTATATAGCTATCAGCGTTAAAAATTTTTTAGCTGGCGATGTTTACTTCTCAGTAGAATGCCATAAAATTCAATGAGAGAATGAACACAAAGTTTTTTCTGCCTCATTGAGAAAAAATGGCGAAACTAGTAATGTTAAAGGGAAATTGAGCAATAATTGTCAACAATTGACAATAAAAAAGTCAAATACTAAATCTCAGTAAATTCTATTTTCCTCATAGACACTTGTGTAGGAAATTAGAATTTGCAATTTTACCATTAGAGTAACTTTTACAGGGGATATTGTCAAATAGAGGCCTTTTAGCAGGGGATTAGCGAGTTAAACCCCATCGAAAAGCAGGCCTCTTCACAGTAAACATTTTAATTTAGAGAAATAAACATTGAAAAATTAAGAAAAAGATCAATTAAAATCCAACTATTCACAAAAGTTAAAATATCGGATTTTTTCGTTACTATTTAATAATACATCATGGAAGTCCAACGACCTAAAATCGCAGTCAAACTGAAAACTGATGTTTCAAAATTAGCGACAACAAAAAATGAATTTTCTAAAAGTAAAAATATTTATAAATAGATACTGTTATAACTTCATCTGCAATTGCTCCTCAGCCCGACTTAGGTCCACCCTCCGATTCTGAGGTATTTTAGGATTTTATTTAGATTGACCTACAAAAATATACCGAAACACAGGCTAACATTCATTATTGTGTTAAATGTGATCTTCCAATAATTAGATACTCTAGACTGGTATTTATAATTAATTTCCAGCAACCTTGCAAGCATGTTGCTTGTTTAACATGTGCTGAAGAACTTTTGAAAGTCGTAAATAGTCCCTGCCCATAGTTTTTTATTTATATAAATAGAAAGCTGCGAAGCTAAGCTTACTGGAAATGAAAAATGCCCTCACCCTTATATTCATTGCTGCGAAATATTTGATCCAAAAATCAAAAAAACATGTGGAAAGGGTTATCTGTCTCAAAGAGACCTTTCCACACATATTTCCCATCGCCATCCTGAATCAATCAATAATTTGTAAATTGTCACTTATTTTTTAATTATTTTATACTTTTAAAAAATATCTTCATCATCTTATCCATTTGCTGATTTATCATTTTGACTTATTACCGTGTTAATTAATGTAACATAAAAAAATTCACACCTCTAAAAATCTCTCAGGTTTTCATCCTCTTTATTGATTCCTATTTTCATTGTTACACATTTTTTAAGGTTCCTCCTCTCTAAATTTTCTCAAATGGGTTTCCGTAACTCATACTGTTACTCGTGACTCTTGAGTTAATACCCTCTATTTAATTTAACAACCATTTTTAAAAACAAAGAGTTAATTTTTTATCTTTTACTCAGTCATTTAATTTTTATAATCTTTCTGTAATATTTAAAAAATGTTTTTTTAAGTTTTGTTTCCCCTAACCATATTAATTTTTCATATTTTATTTCCTAAGCCCATCGTAAAACTCACTATCTCCATCTTCCAATTTTTTTCCAAAAATTTTTATTTTGCTGACCATTAATTTTGTATATCTTGCGTGAGCAATCTTAACCACCTACTCGTATATTCACCATGAGTCGCTGATATTATTCAACATTCTATTTGGCGAAATTATCTTAAGCCTTAAGCTGTTGTAATAGCGTGATGGGCATGTGAAGGGATCACTGGAGGCGCAGAGGTTCTCATGATCAATTAAATATCTGATGACGTTCTATGCACTTTCTCTTTTAGACCGTCATCTTTAAATAACAATTACAACCGAGGAGATCGATATTCTTCCGCGTATCCTTTGACCGCCTAACGAGAGTTACCATAGACCATGTCCTAAATAGAACTTCTCTTGTTACTTTTACTTTAGAGCATTAAAACCAAAAGAGTATCAACATCGACCAAAGGGTACCATTGTTTGTGTATGTCAATGTGAGACATGTCTAAACCACTTCGGGGACTTCCATCGTTCTCCACTTCATAAAATAAAATGAAAATTTTCAAAATATTCTCTGATTTTATTTGGTTGTATTTAGGATTTAAAATAAAATTAAGAGTATTTAAAGTAAAAAAACTTTTTTTATTGGCAACTTACATCTGGCATTCAGCAAATTTTTTATCAATTTTCTTTCACTAAAATTGGTTAAAAAAAGGAGCATCTGTTATGCGGTGTAAAAAGGCTTTCTGCTCTGAACGAGTAATACAAATACAGCCATTATTTAACGAAATTGACCGTTTGTAGTCGAATATTCCCCTGCACTTTTTTAGTACCTCATTGCAATTATTAATTCTAATGGGTTTCAATCTTTTAACGTTTACAAGCTTGAGTTAACATCAAGTATAATTTATTTCTTGATTATGTGCATAAAACTTTATTTAGGGTACCTAGTTAGTTATGTGATGCGAAGAGTGGAAAAGTTGTCCATACTTATTTGAGTAATTATTGAAAATAATAAATCAATTTGACTTCTCACTTGATGCTTATTTGTTTCTTGCTCGATTTAAATTTAAAGTAACAAATTCCTTCGGAAATTTGAAACAAAAATTCGATTACTCAATCCTGATGTTAATTCTATTTATTAAGCTTGTGACGTCATTTTTATCAAGAATGGTCTAGGATTAATTGTATCTAACTTTTGGGTGTCATCAACAAAAAAATGTTCAGAGCATTGTCGTGGTGCGGGTTTCATTTACCTTAAAAGGCTTATAACGCATTTTACCGACTCCTTCCTTGGTATATTATGGGTTTATTTCATGGCCAACACTACTGATTACGTATAAATCATCTCTAATGAAATCCCTATTGGTGTCCATCCCCATGTCAGGAAGTATAATGAGGGGAAATTACATAAGTATAGTGATTATAGTCTGGTAATAAGTGTAGACCTATTTTTAACTCGTTTCCTTGATTATTGGTCCCTAGGTGCCCTAGTTTCTCAAGATGTCGACTGCTTAATTTCTTGTATTACTCTATGTTGTGACGGACGTGGTGTTATTTACTTTTGTTTACACCTCTAGAGTCATTCCAATTTCGGTTGGAGATTCACTAAAGACAATACTGCCATAGTCTCCTATTTCACATACCTCAGACTTGATAATAATGTCTTAATATTTTCTTTTCCCTATGGAGTTAAATTCAACTAAAGAAGTAGTCCAGTCTATATGACTCTTCCAGCATGGCAAAGTCACTTCCTAGAGGATAAAGGTAGTCAGCCATTAAAAAAGAAACAAACCACGAATTAAATTTAATAGTTTTTGGGTTGTTTTGTGCAACAAAGTTTGTTTATAATTATGAGTTACTGAGATCAACACGCGCATGTCATGCTCAATGTTCTGTCAAGGCCTATGTTGTTTTGTGTTCCTAATAACAGCAAAGTGGGCAGTTTCGACAGGGAAGGATGTGACAAAGGGTAGAGGGGGAAATCGTCGCCGGTGGATGTATCGTATTACGGTGGCCAAGCTATAGGAATTCTTTAATTTCA